>JAJQKJ010001330.1:0-110911 GCA_029574335.1 Rana kukunoris | reverse complement strand
CAAACACAAAACAATCTGTAAGGCTCTCCCACAGCAATCCAGGGCCACCAAAGTCGTATCTGTCAGGGACTTACCTCTCGGTCCTGGCATGCACGCATGCCGCCACTCAGGTGAGACAGCAGCGCCTACCTGTAACTGCTCGTCTAATGCGCACGTTAATTTGGGTTTTGACGCAAAACCCCCTTTAAAAGCCCACTAGCTCCACCAACACACATTGCTGTCTGATCTGCAGCTTCTGTGTTCGTACCCCGCATCTGAACCCGACTACCTGTTACCGACCCGGCTTGCCTGACCATCCGAATCTCTCCGACCTCTGACCCTTGGCATATTATTGACCCTGCTCTTCTGATTGCTCAACCGTTGCTAGACCCCTCTGCCTGTACCCGTGACTACGCTCCAGCCCTCCGTATCTGCTACCCGAGTACTCGTTATGACCCGGCTTGTCTGATTCCGCTATTGCTCGTTGTCTTCTAAACCAGCTTACTTCACCAGCTTGCTGCCGCAGTACCTGCATCACCTGTTAAGGTTGCTGACCCACTTCCTCCGCTCCAGAAGGGATCAGCATCCACCCGAAGTGCCCCACTCCTGCCAACTACTCGGCACAACTACTACTCGCTTGTCTAAGGACCCGCTGTTCCATCCCAGCCCGCTGTTCGCGAGCCAGCGGCTCGCGAGCCAGGGCTGCAAGAGAGGCCTTCTCCTGCAACTAGGCTCTGACTATCAGGTACGTTGTACATAACAGTATCCCTCTGAAGAGCATTCTGTTGTCTCCCCTAAATATTCCTCCTCCACGTGCCATAGCAGAGCATGATACAGATTGTCCAGATCTATCTCCTGCTGGACCAGTCTGTCCAACTCAGTTACCCATAGCTCCTAGGGGAGCTCTCCCAGAAATTGCATCCATAACTCCCATTCTTCACTGGCCTGCTGCTCTGGGGTTGGAAAGCACTTGCCCTGTAGTATACCAGCAACCCGGAGGGCTCTAATCCAGAATCTTACCCAAATCTGCTGCCTGACCTCCAGGTATTCATCCACTGACACAGACCTGGTGTATGCTGGAAGGATGATCCACAGCAGCCCCGGGAACTCTGATGCCAGATCCATATCTCCGCTGGGGTAACTGAAGGCTGTTATCCGATCTTGGATCCAGGTGGAGGTTTGGATGTCTCTACACAGTCAGGAAGCACGATCCCTCTGCTGCCAACCAGTTGTGGCGAACGCCGTGAATGCTTTCTTTGTCCAGAACCAGCACTATCCAAGACTTTTTAACCCCCCCCCCCCAGTCACCACTAGGGGGTGCAAAAGATCAAAAAAACTCACGGTTCGGATCGTTCCTCGGATCAGTCATGGATGGGATTTTTTCGGATAGGCAATTAAAAAAATAAATAAATTCTCCCCCGATGTAATATCCACATCTCCCCCACTGCAGTGGCGTCACTAGCGTTGGTGTCACCCAGTGCAAAAAAAAATGGTGTCAGACCCCCCCCCCCCCCCCCCCCCCACCACTAACTATAGTCCCCCCTCAGTAAAGATCACCCGCATTGGTGCAGACACCCCCACCTCAGTTCAGACCCTCCCCAGCAGTAGACACCCCCCCCTCTCAGTACAGAAACCCCACAGTAGTAGAGACACCCACTATCAGTATGACTCCTAGCGGTGTGTGCCCCACGAGTGCAGGCTCCTCCTCTGTGGGTGTAAACAGAGAAGAGGGCCGCCGCCTGGGGGTGTACCAAGATGGCAGTGGCTCTGGAGCTAGGCCGAAGCTGTGGCCTTTCCTAATGTTATGACTGCGGCGGCAATCCACGGATCACAGTGTGTGCCGATCCGAAGGGGGTGACCCGTTCTGATCACGGATCAAGGGTGATCCGTTGCACCACTAGATAACACCAGTCTTGGAGTACATCAGGAATTGTCTTTTTATTTGAGTTCTCACACAAATATATACACAAGGATGACATTACAAACTGTAACCAGAAACCTAATTACCATGAGCTAAATATATAATCCTAGGTGACTCGGAGACACCTACATTTTCTTGTGACTGCGACATTATGGCGGACACTTCGGCCAATTTTGTTCTTTTGTTCTGATCTTCCGCTATTGTAATAAAATTACCCCCTGTTTTGTAAACGCTATCAATGTTGCGTAAACCAACCGATAAACGCTTATTGCGATTTTTTTTTTTTTTTAACCAAAAATATGTAGAAGAATACGTATCGGCCTAAACCGAGGGAAAACATTTTTTATCTATATTTTTGGGGATATTTATTATAGCAAAAATAAAAAAAATATTGGACTGGATTCGCGAAAGACTTACGCCGACGTATCTCCAGATACGCCGACGCAAGTCCAAATGTGCGCCGTCGTATCTTCACGCCGATTCCTGACACTAGATACGTCGAAAAAAAAAAAAAAAATAGGCTTCCTCCGCCCGACGCAAGTTGCCTTACGCCGGAGCATAGTTACGCTGGACGCATTCAGCATACCCATGTTAAATATGCAAAATAGTAAGTTACGCCAATTCACAGACGTAGATGCGCCCGGCCGCTTCATATACGCGGTTTGCGTAAAGGCTTACGTCCGGCGTAAAGTTATACCCCATATAGGAGGCGCAACTCACGCCAAGGTATGGACCAGGGAACGAAAGCCATCGTAATTGACGTTCTTTATGTAGTACGTGAATAGGGCTGGGCGTAGGTTACGTTCACGCCGTAGGCAGCGATTCGACGTATCTTAGGCAGTCGTTTCAACGCGATTGAGCATGCGCACTGGGTTTCGGCCGCGACGCATGCGCAGTTAGTTCTAAGTACTTGCCTGGCACTCGGCACATCATTTGCATAGGGTCACGCTTCATTTACATGTATCGCCCACTTCCGCCTATGAATATACGCTACGCCGGCACAGAGTTGGGAGCATTTGCTTTGTGAATTCCGTGCTTCCCTCTCTGCGCTGGCCTAGCGTAAAAGAGATACGCTACGGCGGCATAAATATGCACCGATGTATGTGAATCCGGGCCATTATAACCGACAACAGACAGGTGGGTGGAGTTGATGACATCAGCATCTTCTATGAGCCCCAACTTCATGAAGCCATCACTATAATATGACATATACAGAGGCCCCAGAGGCTGTGTTTTGGGGAGGGGGGGGGGGGGGGGGTGGGGGGGGGGATATGGACTTGACTCCAAAAGTAACATGACTTAAAGGCCCCCCAGGCATACACCTCACATGGAGTATTGTTCCCTTAAAATTCAGGGCCCATAATCAGAAGGCAAGAGGCCAGCATTCAGTCCTCTCCAGAAGCCTCTGTCCCGGCCAGGTCAGCCACACATCCCATAATATACGTTTCTTCCAAGGCACAAATAGAATACAGCCACACATCAAAAATCACGGCAGAGTACATAACACAGAAGGGGACAGCTCTCTGGGGTGTAAGGGACAAGGAGAGGTAGAGCCTGTGAGACTCCTCCTCCTCCTTCCAGCATGGACCTCAACACCGCCCTCCTCTGCCTAGAAAGGCTTCTTTACAGAATAAAGCCCCAAAACCAGAATTCTTGGCATGAGATTCAAGCAGGAAATTAAAATTGAAAACCAAACGACCCAAATTACACAGCGGTTCCAGGTAGAAAAACCGGACATGAGTTTTCATAGAGGGCCGATATTTTCCGACGTCCTCGACCAACTCAGCCAAGATATGGTCATGACCAGGGGAGACTACAAAGCAGGGCCTACCAGAGAACCCAGATCTCTTCTGAAGGCCTCAGCCGCCATTGAAGGTTTGGTAGACCAGTGTCATGACCAGGGGAGACTACAAAGCAGGGCCTACCAGAGAACCCAGATCCCTTCTGAAGGCCTCAGCCGCCATTGAAGGTTTGGTAGACCAGTGTCATGACCAGGGGAGACTACAAAGCAGGGCCTACCAGAGAACCCAGATCCCTTCTGAAGGCCTCAGCCGCCATTGAAGGTTTGGTAGACCAGTGTCATGACCAGGGGAGACTACAAAGCAGGGCCTACCAGAGAACCCAGATCCCTTCTGAAGGCCTCAGCCCACTCAGCCAAAATATGGTCATGACCAGGGCGGTATACAAAGCACTGCCTACCAGAGAACCCAGATCTCTTCTGAAGGCCTCAGCCGCCATTGAAGGTTTGGTAGACCAGTGTCATGACCAGGGGAGACTACAAAGCAGGGCCTACCAGAGAACCCAGATCTCTTCTGAAGGCCTCAGCCGCCATTGAAGGTTTGGTAGACCAGTGTCATGACCAGGGGAGACTACAAAGCAGGGCCTACCAAAGAACCCAGATCCCTTCTGAAGGCCTCAGCCGCCATTGAAGGTTTGGTAGACCAGTGTCATGACCAAGGGAGACTACAAAGCAGGGCCTACCAGAGAACCCAGATCTCTTCTAAAGGCCTCAGCCGCCATTGAAGGTTTGGTAGACCAGTGTCATGACCAGGGGAGACTACAAAGCAGGGCTTACCAGAGAACCCAGATCCCTTCTGAAGGCCTCAGCCGCCATTGAAGGTTTGGTAGACCAGTGTCATGACCAGGGGAGACTACAAAGCAGGGCCTACCAGAGAACCCAGATCCCTTCTGAAGGCCTCAGCCGCCATTGAAGGTTTGGTAGACCAGTGTCATGACCAAGGGAGACTACAAAGCAGGGCCTACCAGAGAACCCAGATCCCTTCTAAAGGCCTCAGCCGCCATTGAAGGTTTGGTAGACCAGTGTCATGACCAGGGCAGAATACAAAGCAGGGCCTACCAGAGAACCCAGATCCCTTCTGACATCCTCGACCCACTCAGCCAAGATATGGTCATGACCAGGGATCTGGGTTCTCTGGTAGGCAGTGCTTTGTATACCGCCCTGGTCATGATCATTTCTTGGCTGAGGCCTTCAGAAGTGATCTGGGTTCTCTGGTAGGCAGTGCTTTGTATTCTGACCTGGCCTTCTGAAGGCCTCAGCCCACTCAGCCAAGATATGGTCATGACCAGGGCGGGACACAAAGCACGGCCTACCAGAGAACCCAGATCCCTTCTGAAGGCCTCAGCCCACTCAGCCAAGATATGGTCATGATCAGGGCGGGACACAAAGCACGGCCTACCAGAGAACCCAAATGCCTATTGAAAGCCGCAGCCCACTCAGCCGGGATCTAGTAGCCCCTTCCTCTGATCTCACCGGTGTCGGCGTTCAGCTCCAAGTCCCAGGAATCATCCTCCGGCTCATTCTTCACAACGATATTCAGGTAAGAGTCGGAAACATCGGGGGTGTACGAGGGCCCGCCTACCAGACACAAGAGACAGAAATGGGCGGTCACTGCGAGGACCTATCATGTCACGAGGACTCAATCCCTTTCTACCATCCCCCCAATCTTCTCCACATCGTCTCTCACCTCGCTTTGTCTTCTCCGACTTCTCCCGCCGAGACTTCCTCTGTGCACCCCGTCCAGCCCCCGACGGAAGCTTCAGTACATTCTGAGAAGCACCAGAGTACCGACCTGAGGAGACAACTGCCGTCACTCCCAACCATAAATACATCACTCCCAACCATGCTAGACACTCCCCCCAACCAAAAATACCACCCCCCCCCCCTGTATACATCACTCACAACAATGCTAGACACTCCCCCAAAACAAAACCCCCCTCCCCTTATACATCACCCCCCACCACACATCACTCCCAAGTACGACACATCCCCCCAATCACTACACTCCTCTAGACCATATACACACACACAAGTATAAGGAGGACTCACCCACAGAGTTGAGGAAGAGGAAGTTGTCCTCCATGTTGCTCCTCGGGAAGATCAGGGGAAGACACCATCCGCCATCCTTCTTCTCACCTCACACCTAACATCAGAGGGGGACACTTTGTAAATGGCTGACAATACCGCAGCAGCAGAAGTGAGACTCTGTAGATCAGAAGGATGGAAGGGGGGGGGTTACAATCCGAGCTCTGGCTTCCATTCATTGTGTACAATTGTGACGATCTCTGTGATTGGTCACAGCCATCACATGGTACATACAGGGCCAATCACAGCACTCACAATAATACACAATGACAATGTATGAAATGATTGGTGAGAGGCCGTTATCACGTGGCCTTCAGTCTGTGTACATAGCTCCCAACTGTCCTCTGATTTGGAGGCATTTCCCAGATTTAGAGGGAGCGCCCCAGATTTGGAAGAAAGTCCCGGATGTGGAGGGACCGCCCCCGATGTGGAAGAATGTCCCGAATTTGAAGGGACCGCCCCCGATGTCGCTTCCACCCTGCTATGGTATGGCATATTCCCCCCCCCCCCCCCCGTCTTCCATCTATCCATACCCAGCAAGGGAGAGGGACCCGATCGCCTCTGCCGCTCCTGGTGGCTCTGGTAAGCGGCGGAGGGCGTGGGAGAGCGGCGGGTGCCCCTGTCTGCCGCCGCCGATAACGGTGATCTTGCGGCGAATATGGGAAAACCCAGGACCTGCGCGTTCTGACGCTCCAGCGCCAGAGCTGTAAAGACGTCAGACGCCGGCAATGGGCATTAAACGCGATCTAAACGAGGCTGAGCGCGGTGTTAGGCCGCCTCCTCCGCCGTTTCTTCCTCTTTCTCCCTATGGGATCCCATTGATTTGAATAGAAGTCACATCAAGATGATCCAACTTGAGGTGCCACTTGTGTGCCGAGAATCTTGAAGGGGAACCCTGCGACAAAAATAAAATTGTGTAAGGTTCCCCCCTCCCCCCAAGACGATACCAGACCCTTTGGTCTGGTATGGATCTTAATGGGAACCCCTCAAAAAAAATGGCGCGGGGGGTCCCCCCCAGATCCATACCAGACCCTTATCTGAGCACTCAGCCTGGCAGGTTAGGAAAGAGGGGAGATCACACCCCCCCTCCTGGACCATACCAAGCCACATGCCCTCACCATGGGGGGGGGGGGGGGGTTGGTGCTTTGGGGTATGGGGGGCTCTGCACCCCCACACACCAAAGCACCTTGTCCCCCCATGTTGATGAGGACAAGGGCCTCTTCCCGACAACCCCGGCCGTTGGTTGTCGGGGGGGGGGGGCCTTATCGGGAATCTGGAAGCCCCCTTTAATAAGAAGTGGGAAGAGGATGACGGGAGCCGAACAGACGAACGGGGATGACGGAGAAGACACGGAGAGCCGAACAGAGCGCGGAGAAGTGGGAAGAGGATGACGGAGAAGACACCGGAGAGCCGAACACGAGCGGAGATAGTGGGAAGAGGATGCGGAGAAGACACCGGAGAGCCGAACAGAGCGGAGAAGTGGAAGAGGATGACGGAGAAGACCCGGAGAGCCGAAAGAGCGGAGAAGTGGGAAGAGGATGACGGAGAGACACGGAGAGCCGAACAGAGCGGAGAAGGGGAAGAGGATGACGGAGAAGACACCGGGAGAGCCGAACAGAGCGGAGAAGTGGGAAGAGGTGGAGAAGACAAGGAGAGCGACAGAGCGGAGAAGTGGGAAGAGGATGACGGAGAAGACACGGGAGCCGAACAGAGCGGAGAAGTGGGAAGAGGATGACGGAGAAGACACCGGAGAGCCGAACAGAGCGGAGAAGTGGGAAGAGGATGACGGAGAAGACACCGGAGAGGAACCGAAAGATGACGGAGCGAAGAGAGCCGAACAGAGCGGAGAAGTGGGAAGAGGATGACGGAGAAGACACGGAGAGCCGAACAGAGCGGAGAAGTGGAAGAGGATGACGGAGAGACACGGAGAGCCGAACAGAGCGGGAGAGTGGGAAGAGGATGACGGAGAAGACACCGGAGAGCCGAACAGAGCGGAGAAGTGGGAAGAGGATGACGGAGAAGACAACGGAGAGCCGAACAGAGCGGAGAAGTGGGAAGAGGATGACGGAGAAGACACCGGAGAGCCGAACAGAGCGGAGAAGTGGGAAGAGGATGACGGAGAAGACACCGGAGAGCCGAACAGAGCGGAGAAGTGGGAAGAGGATGACGGAGAAGACAGAGAGACGAAGTGGGAAGAGGATGACGGAGAAGACACCGGAGAGACCGAACAGAGCGGAGAAGTGGGAAGAGGATGACGGAGAAGACACGGAGAGCGAACAGAGCGGAGAAGAGATGACGGAGAAGACACGGAAGAGCGAACAGAGCGGAGAAGTGGAAGAGGATGACGGAGAAGACACCGGAGAGCCGAACAGAGCGGAGAAGTGGGAAGAGGATGACGGAGACGACACGGAGAGCGAACAGAGCAGAGGAGAGAAGAGAGGATGACGGAGAAGACACCGGAGAGCCGAACAGAGCGGAGAAGTGGGAGAGGATGAGGAGAAGACACCGGAGAGCCGAACAGAGCGGAGAAGTGGGAAGAGGATGACGGAGAAGACACCGGAGAGCCGAACAGAGCGGAGAAGTGGGAAGAGGATGACGGAGAAGACACCGGAGAGCCGAACAGAGCGGAGAAGTGGGAAGAGGATGACGGAGAAGACACCGGAGAGCCGAACAGAGCGGAGAAGTGGGAAGAGGACCACCGGAGCTGCCTAATAAATTACTTTAAAAAACGTTTGTAGTGTGTTTAATTGACCCCCCCCCCCAGGTGAACGAGTATGGGGGTATGATGTACCCCCATACTCATTCACATAGTGTGGGGGGGGGGTCAGGATCTGGTGATCCTCTTATAAAAGGGGGCTCCCAGATTCCATCAAGCCCCCCCCCCCCACCAGCAGACCCCGACAAACAACGGCCAAGGTTGTCGGGAGGAGGCCCTTGTCCTCATCAACATGGGGGGGGCACAGTGCCCCCCATACCGAGGGCATGTGGCTTGGTATGGTCTAGAAAGGGGGGGGGGCTGACTTGCCCCCATTTTTCTGGACCGTCGGGCTGCATGCTCGGATAAGGGTCTGGTATGGATCTTGGGGGGGGTTACCCATCGTCTTGGGGGGGAGGGGAACCTCACACTATTTTTTCCCCCATTTTTGTGGGTCCGCCCCCCCCTTCAGGATTCTCCGCACACGCAAATCAGATCATCGTCACCCGACCTCTATTGAAAGCCAATTGGCCTCCCGATAGGAAACCAATCGAAGGGAGGAAGAAATACGCATCATGAAAGGCACTGGCACGGGCGAAACGCGTAAAAAAAAAAAAAAACCTTTCAGGATCTCCGGGGGAATCACCGAGCTGCTGATCAGACATGGAGGAGGAGGGGAAAGAGGAGGCGGGGTCCTTTCTATAAATACCACCAATAGGAAGCTCCCTCTGTGTGTGCGTCATTGTCAGTCAAACTATCAGATCAGTGGGAGAGCGGGGGAGGGGGGGGGGATCAGTCCCTATTGGTGAGAGGGGGGGGGGGGGATGTTCTAAACAACCATTGGAAGATCCATTTATACTACAAAACACCCCCCCCCCCCTGTATTATATGTCCCCTCCCCCATCACTCCGCCTCCTCCTGCATGTGAGAGGGCGGGAGACTCACAGTGTATATAAGAGAGGGGGGAGGGGGACACATGCACATTATTATATCTATCTATAGAAGATTGATCTGGGAGTATGGCCCCGCCCCCTCTCCCATTGCTCCTCCTGCATGAGAGAAGGCGGGAGACTCACAACACTCTGTATAGAGAGAAGAGGGGGAGGTATCCCATAGCAACCGACAAGGGGAGGAGTCCTGTGACATCCGGAGATAAACATTGGAGGATTCCTCTCCGTACCCCCGAATTACACTCACCCCCTCACACCGGATATCCGCTCCGACTCCGCACTGCATGCCGGGACAGCCCTCCCATCTACCGCTATATACAGCGATCCGACTCCTCCCACCGCTCCGGAGACACGCCTACTCCACATCCACTCCTCCCACCGCTCTGGAGACACGCCTTCCTCCTATTCATCACACTACTGACCCGACTCCTCCCACCGCTCCGGAGACACGCCTACTCCACATCCACCGTTATACTAATCAGACTCCACCCACCGCTCCGGGGACAACCCTTCCCCTATTGATCACAATACTAGATACTAGAAACCTCCTACAGATATCGCCCCTCCCACCGCTCTGAGGACACGCCTTCTCCTCATCTACAACACTAGAGGGACCCCGCCTCCTACAGATATCGCCCCTCCCACCGCTCTGAGGACACGCCTTCTCCTCATCTACAATACTAGAGGGACCCCGCCTCCTACAGATATCGCCCCTCCTACCGCTCTGAGGACACGCCTTCTACTCATCTACAACACCAGAGGGACCCCGCCTCCTACAGATATCGCCCCTCCCACCGCTCTCATAACACGCCTTCTCCTCATCTACCGCTATACTAACCCGACTCCTCCCACCGCTCCAGGGACACGCCTTCTACTGCGATACGAGTTCAAATCCGCCTCTTATAGATGTCGCTCCTCCTATCGTCCCGAGGACACGCCTTCTACCACCGTGCTAGCCCGACCCCGCCCTCGGTTACATCAGACCCCTCCCATCGCTTCAGAAATACGCCTCCTTCTCATCTAACTCAATAATCCGACCCCGCCTCCTACAGTAAACGACTCCGCCCACAGCCCCCCGAAAACACGCCTTCTTCTCATCGCTACCAACCCCGCCCCTCGTTACTTACGGATACAAACCCCTCCCACCTCTCCGGGGACACGCCTTCTTATTATCTTCTGACTACAGATACCCCCCCCCCCCCGCCCGGGACACGCCTTGTCAACATATTTCCCATACACGACCCCGCCCCTTACTGGTAGAACTCCTCCCACAGCGTCACAAACACGCCTCCATCTGTTGTACCCCGCCTCCTATGAAAGCGACTCCGCCTACAGCCCGGCAGCTCCTCCCACACCGGGTAAAAGCGCTTAGAAAGGCGGGGCATGGGTCTCTCTAAACTCCGCCCCTTTCTGTTAATCTATCTATCTCCTTCCTCTGTGTATATATAAATCCTGTCTACTAATGAGGAGGAGGAGGAGGTGATATATAATATATACAGAAGAAAATGTGAATCGGTTCCAACCAACAAGATGGCCGAACTCCGCGGGCGGCGACGTCACGTGATCGGGGCTCCAATCATACTGTATATGTATATAAAGTTGAATGACACGCAGTAAGGAGGTGAGGTGCATTGTGGGGAATGTAGTTCGGTGAGGCGGGGATAAAAAATATCCAATATAAATAATAAAGACTTTTTCCAACCAACAAGATGGCCGACCTCTGTGTGTGGCGACGTCACGTGATCGGGGCTCCAATCATACAGAGCGTTGGGTGACGCGCAGGAAGAAGGTGAGGTGCATTGTGGGAGATGTAGTGCGGCGGTGGATGGAATGCGATGTACTTCCTGGTGTAGGAGACTACATTTCCCGGCATGCAGTGTCATCTCCCCCTATATATATATATACAGAGAAGAGAAGAGGAGGCGCCTGTGCTCAGTCCTGTGTATATATACTGTGTGTGGGTTGTAGGTAAGGTATATATTATATATACAGTGTGTGTATTATATATGTAGTATAGAGGGGTGAGCACTCTCTGTATACAGTATATACTGTGTGTGTGTATTATATGTATACATTATGTATAATACATGATGTGTCTATAATGTGTATACACTGTGTGTGTGTGAGATATATATACTATGTGTAATGTGTATAATATATATATATATATATATATATATATATATATATATATATATATATATATATATATATATAGGGGAGGAGAGGGAGAGAAGGGATAGATTTGGGGAAGGGGGAGAGAGAGAGAGGGGGGGATAGAGAGAGGGGGGGGGAGAGAGAGGGAGAGAGAGAGAGGGGGGGGAGGGGGAGAGAGGGGGGGGAGAGGGGGGAGAGAGAGGGGGGGAAGAGAGAGGGGGGGGAGGGGGGGAGAGAGAGGGGGGGGAGAGAGAGAGAGGGGGAGGGGGGAGAGAGAGAGGGGGGGGAGAGAGAGGGGGAGAGAGAGGGGGAGGGGGGAGAGAGAGAGAGAGGGGGGAGAGAGAGAGGGGGAGAGAGAGAGGGGGGGGAGGGGGGGGGAGAGAGAGGGGGGGAGAGAGAGGGGAGGGGGGGAGAGAGAGGGAGGGGGAGAGAGAGGGGGGGGGGAAGGGGGAGAGAGGGGGGATAGAGGAGGGGGGGGAGAGAGGAGAGGGGGAGGGAGGGAGGGGAGAGAGAGAGGGGGGGGGGAGAGAGAGAGAGGAGGGGGGAGGGGAGAGAGAGGGGGGGAGAGAGGGGATAGAGAGAGGAGGGGGGTAGAGAGAGGGGGGAGAGAGAGGAGGGAGGGGGGAGAGAGAGGGGAGGGGGAGAGAGAGAGAGGGAGGGGAGAGAGAGAGAGGGGGGGGGGGAGAGAGAGGAGAGGGGAGAGAGAGAGGGGGGGGAGAGAGAGGGGGGAGAGAGAGAGAGGGGGGGTAGAGAGAGAGGGGGGGGGAGAGTGGGGGGAGAGAGAGAGAGGGGGGCAGAGAGAGAGAGGAGGGGGGGAAGAGAGAGAGAGGGGGAGAGGGGGGTGGGGAGAGAGAGGGGGAGAGGGGGGAGAGAGAGAGGGGGGGGGAGGGAGAGAGAGAGAGGGGGGAGAGAGAGAGGGGGGATAGAGAGAGGAGAGGGGGCAGAGAGAGAGGGGGGGTAGAGAGGAGAGGGGCAGAGAGAGAGAGGGGGTAGAGAGAGAGAGGGGGGGTAGAGAGGAGAGGGGGGTAGAGAGAGAGGGGGGCAGAGAGAGGGGGGGGGTAGAGAGAGAGAGTGGGGTTGAGAGGAGAGGGGGCAGAGAGAGAGGGGGGGGTAGAGAGGAGAGGGGGCAGAGAGAGAGAGGGGGGGGGTAGAGAGGAGAGGGGGTAGAGAGAGAGAGAGAGGGGGGCGGAGAGAGGGAGAGGGGGGAGAGGGAGGAGAGGGGGGTGAGAGAGGAGAGGGGGGGCGACAGAGAGAGCGGAGGAGGGAGAGGGGGGAGAGCATGAGAGAGAGAGAGGGGGGGCGACAGAGAGAGGAGAAGGGGAGAGCGAGAGAGGAGGGGGGAGAGAGAGAAGGGAGAGAATGAGAGAGAGAAAGAAAGAACGAGAGACCGTTAGGGCTCAGACCATACGCCGCACACTGCATCAAATTGGTCCCAGAAGGAAGCCTCTTCTAAAGATGATGCACAAGAATATTCACACAAATGTGACTGATGGGGAGTACTTACTTTTGTGAAATACTGTATATGTATATATAATATTTGGGTGTGCACTATACATTTGTTTATTAATGTCTGTGTGCTCAGTGGGGGGAGGGGGGGTAGTGTTCTCCATATGTAGATCTACTCTTGTGGTAGATGACGTGTATTGAATCCTCTCTCATGTTGTTCAGGTTTGGTGCCCCCCCCCCTCCTCCTCTGATCCCAGGTCCTGGCTCTCCTCCTTATTGGTGATCGGGATGGAAGAACGGTTCCCCTTCTCGGGTCCTATAGGTGAGTACTGAGGCTGGAGGGTTCCTCTGACTACAACCAGGTTAGGGCTCCTCCCACAGTCTGGCTTTAACCAGGTTAGGGCTCCTCCCACACTCTGGCTTTAACCAGGTTAGGGCTCCTCCCACACTCTGGCTTTAACCAGGTTAGGGCTCCTCCCACACTCTGGCCTTTAACCAGGTTAGGGCTCCTCCCACACTCTGGCTTTAACCAGGTTAGGGCTCCTCCCACACTCTGGCTTTAACCAGGTTAGGGCTCCTCCCACACTCTGGCTTTAACCAGGTTAGGGCTCCTCCCACACTCTGGCTTTAACCAGGTTAGGGCTCCTCCCACACTCTGGCTTTAACCAGGTTAGGGCTCCTCCCACAGTCTGGCTTTAACCAAGTTAGGGCTCCTCCCACAGTCTGGCTTTAACCAGGTTAGGGCCCCTCCCACAGTCTGGCTTTAACCAGGTTAGGGCCCCTCCCACAGTCTGGCTTTAACCAGGTTAGGGCCCCTCCCACAGTCTGGCTTTAACCAGGTTAGGGCCCCTCCCACAGTCTGGCTTTAACCAGGTTAGGGCTCCTCCCACAGTCTGGCTTTAACCAGGTTAGGGCTCCTCCCACAGTTTGGCTTTAACCAGGTTAGGGCCCCTCCCACAGTTTGGCTTTAACCAGGTTAGGGCCCCTCCCACACTCTGGCTTTAACCAGGTTAGGGATCCTCCCACAGTCTGGCTTTAACCAGGTTAGGGCCCCTCCCACAGTCTGGCTTTAACCAGGTTAGGGCCCCTCCCACAGTCTGGCTTTAACCAGGTTAGGGCTCCTCCCACAGTCTGGCTTTAACTAGGTTAGGGCCCCTCCCACACTCTGGCTTTAACTAGGTTAGGGCCCCTCCCACACTCTGGCTTTAACTAGGTTAGGGCCCCTCCCACACTCTGGCTTTAACTAGGTTAGGGCCCCTCCCACACTCTGGCTTTAACTAGGTTAGGGCCCCTCCCACACTCTGGCTTTAACTAGGTTAGGGCCCCTCCCATAGTCTGGCTTCGACCAGGTTAGGGCCCCTCCCACAGTCTGGCTTCGACCAGGTTAGGGCTCCTCCCACAGTCTGGCTTCGACCAGGTTAGGGCTCCTCCCACAGTCTGGCTTAACCAGCTTAGGGCCCCTCCCACAGTCTGGCTTTAACCAGCTTAGGGCCCCTCCCACAGTCTGGCTTTAACCAGGTTAGGGCCCCTCCCACAGTCTGGCCTCTCTGACCGGTCCTCTTCAATAAGACCTCCCCCCCACATCTCTCCTCCAGGCTGGAAAGCATGAAATCAGTGAAAAAACATTCACCGATCTCTCACCGACAGCTGCGATTGCGGCTTTGTTTACTTCCGGATACCGGGCGTGACGTCATAACGTCGCGCCCAGGCCTCCGATGGTCATAGAGATGACTGGTGAGCATCTCTATGCTTCCCAGCCGGCGCCGGCCGATTTGCTCTCCGGGCCCCCGATGGCACGGGAGAGCCCAAAGAAGCGCCGGATGATGGCGGCGGGAGGGGGGGGGCAGACGTCCCCTCCAGCTGCCTATAAGAATGATCAGGCGGTGGAACTGCCGCAGAATCGGCGGCTGAAGACGGTGATATCGGAATGATGCCTGTAGCTCCTCCCATCATTCACAAACAGAGGACGTATTTTCTCGTACTGCGGTGGGCAAGTGGTTAAAACGGCGTTGCCCACACACCATCGTTTAAAAAAAAAAAACGCTCCAGCGAAGCGCGGTGACGCACAACACGTACGCCGGCACTGTAAAGGGGAGGTTCCATGCGGATGGCGCCATCCTTGGGGCTGCTTTAGCTGATTCCGCGTCGGTGAAAGGGGATTCGCGCTTTTCTGTCTGTTACAGCGCGATGAATGTGCGATCTCCGTTACGAACGCGAGGTTTACCAGAACGAGCGCTCACGTCTCATCGCTTGCTTCTGAGCATGCGCGGGTTTGAAACGTCGTTTTTGCCCACCCACGATCGTTTTTTTACAACCCGAAAAACGACGTTAAGACCATCCGACACCCAGCCCCCCACCCCCCCCCCCCCACCCTGGATACACAAAGTACATTACACATTGTTATAAACACAAGGTGCGGGGGTCACAATATCGATCACATCTCAGAGAGGCAATCAGACAGACAGAAACAATAGGTGACTCAACCATGAGAATGCACCCCTAGGAGACACAGAAATACTCATAGCACCTTAATAAACAGACTATTTATCGGGAGGACCCCCCCCCCCCCCCACTATCGGGACGGTCTGTCAGTGGGATCCCAGGGGAAGCTGATGTGTGCAGGTTTTGGGTACACTTGAGGGTAGGAGCGGGTATATTAGGTACACTCGGAGGTGGGAGCGGGTATATTGGGTACACTCGGAGGTGGGAGCGGGTATATTGGGTACACTCGGGGGTAGAAGGGGGTATATTGGGTACACTCGGGGGTAGAAGGGGGTATATTGTGTACACTCGGGGGTATATTGGGTACACTCGGGGGGGTAGAAGGGGGTATATTAGGTACACTCGGGGTAGAAGGGGGGGGTACACTTAGAAGGGGGTATATTGGGTACACTCGGAGGTGGGAGCGGGTATATTGGGTACACTCGGGGTAGAAGGGGGTATATTGGGTACACTCGGGGGTAGAAGGAGGTATATTGGGTACACTCGGGGATAGAAGGGGGTATATTGGGTATACTCGGGGGTAGAAAGGGGGGGTTATATTGGGTACACTCGGGGGTAGGAGCTGGTATGTTGGGTGCACTCGGGGGTATATTGGGTACACTCGGGGGGGGCGGGTATTATGGGTACACTCGGGGGTAGAAGGGGGTATATTAGGTACAATCAGGGGTAGGAGCGGGTATATTGGGTACACTCGGGGGGTCGGGTATATTGGGTACACTTGGGGGTAGAAGAAGGGGGTATATTGGGTACACTCGGGGGTAGAAGGGGGTATATTGGGTACACTCGGGGGTGGGAGCGGGTATATTGGGTACACTCGGGGGTAGAAGGGGGTATATTGAGTACACTCTGGGGTCGAAGGGGGTATATTAGGTACACTCGGGGGGTAGGATCGGGTATATTGGGTACACTCGGTGGGAGCGGGTATATTGGGTACACTCGGGGGTAGAAGGGGGTATATTGAGTACACTCGGGGGTATATTGGGTACACTCGGGGGTAGAAGGGGGTATATTGGGTACACTCGGGTAGAAGGGGGTATATTAGGTACACTCGGGGGTAGGATCGGGTATATTGGGTACACTCGGTGGGAGCGGGTATATTGGGTACACTCGGGGGTAGAAGGGGGTATATTGAGTACACTCGGGGGTATATTAGGTACACTCGGGGGTAGGATCGGGTATATTGGGTATACTCGGTGGGAGCGGGTATATTGGGTACAATCAAGGGCAGCAGCGGGTATATTGGGTACACTCGGGGGTTTTAGAAGGGGGTATATTGGGTACACTCGGGGGTAGAAGGGGGTATATTGGGGTATATTGGGTACAATCAGGGGTAGAAGGGGGTATATTGGGTACACTCGGGGTAGTAGGGGGTATATTGGGTACAATCAGGGGTAGGAGCGGGTATGTTGGGTAAACTCGGGGGTAGAAGGGGGGTATATTGAGTACACTCGGGGGTAGAAGGGGGTATATTGGGTACACTCGGGGGTAGAAGGGGGTATATTGGGTACACTCGGGGGTAGAAGGGGGTATATTGGGTACAATCAGGGGTAGGATCGGGTATGTTGGGTGCACTCAGTACTCAGTGTATCTTCCCTTCCTCAGGACATTATGGAGAACTCCCAATGGTGAAATGTGAGTCGGAGGCGGAGCGATGTGGTGTCGGTGACCGCATCCAGTACGAGCGCCTGGAGTCTGGTCCTGACCTCATCGTGAAGGTGGAGCCAGAGGAGGACGTGTCCAGGTGGGGGCCCCCGCTGCCCCGAGACCGCATCCTTCTGTCCGGGACCGAGCCTGGTGAGTGACGTGCAACGTGTTCTGTCACCTTGTTACGCAGGTCTTTTGACAGTTCTATGTTCTTAGATCTATACATCATAGAGCTATAGGCTGACCGCATTCTGGAGCAGAAAAGAACTGCCAAAAGACCTGCGTAACAAGGCAAAAGAACTTAATAGAGATAGAAAAGATATCCAAAGCCTTGACTGTGCCAGTCAGTACTGTTCAATCATTTTTATTAAGAAGTGGGAAAATTCAGGGGATCTGGGGGACAGGTGGGGACCCCCGCTGCCCCGAGAACCCCGTCTTTCTGTCCAGGCCCGAGCCGGGTGAGTAACGTGTAACGGAGGTATTACTGCCCTATAGAGTGACTGCATTCTGTATAATACAGACCATAGAGCTATAGACTGGACATATATCTACATCATATACATTCAGACATTTTGGAGCAGAAAAGAACTGTCAAAAGACCTGCGTAACAAGTTAAAAGAACTAGATAGAGATGATAAAGATATTGCTTCCTTGCGGTATGAATGACTGGCTGTATTGATGGGGGAATTCCTTTGCGCAGCGCGGTTGTGTTCTACCAGTGGAGAGCGCAGGGAACACAATGATTACTGCTAGCGGGTATAGCCGCCGGCACAAATCGCATGTAAAAATGGTTATGCTTCCCATGTGCTAACCTTCTCTCTGCATCTGCTACAGGAGCGTCCTCTGGGGTCCTGGCCTACGTGGCCCCATCAAACCGTTTCATCGCTGACCGGCGGCGCAGGCACCCGGGGACGGTTCTGTCCCGCCCGACCCGCGGAGAGACGGCGCGGTTCCTGGAGCGGGAACGGCTGAGGAACGTGAAGTTCAGCGATCGGGAGAACAACGTCCTGGTGAGGAAGATCTCGGAGAATTACGAGAGGATCCTGGGCAGGCTGATAACGGGAACCTCAGCGGCGGAGAAGAAGGAGATCTGGAGGGACATCGTGGTGGCGGTGAACAGCGTCTCTCACCACACTCGCACCGTGGCTCAGTGTAAGAAGAGGTACTCCGACATCAAGAAGAAGGTGAAGGAGAAACTGGCCAAGCAGAGAGGTGGCAAGCAAGTCAACGTCTTCTTCTGGCCCTACGAGAAGCACATGCTGAACCTCATGTCCAGCAAGATGGCCCTCAGCCTGAACGAAGAGGTGGACTCCCCGGCGATGAGCGAGGAGGAAGACTCCGCCCACACACTGACCCCATGTGAAGGTGAGAGAGAAACCCCCTCAGGTATCCATGTTCGAGTCTCTCCTGGTGGTCTCCTCATAGATATTAAAGCAGGGGGTAGGGGAAGAGAGGGTTCTAGTCACTCCCGGTGGTCTCCTCATAGATATTCGTGAAAGGGGAAGGAAGGGTTGGTGTCACTCCTGGTGGTCTCTCCTGGTGGTCTCCAGATATCAGTGGAAGGGGAAGGAAGGGTTGGTGTCACTCCTGGTGGTCTCCAGATATCCTGGTGGTCTCCTCTCAGATATCAGTGGAAGGGGAAGGAAGGGTTGGTGTCACTCCCGGTGGTCTCCTCTCAGATATCAATGGAAGGGGAAGGAGGGGTTGGTGTCACTCCTGGTGGTCTCCTCATAGATATCAATGGAAGGGGAAGGAAGGGTTGGTCTCACTCCTGGTGGTCTCCTCATAGATATCAATGGAAGGGGAAGGAAGGGTTGGTCTCACTCCTGGTGGTCTCCTCTCAGATATCAGTGGAAGGGGAAGGAAGGGTTGGTGTCACTCCTGGTGGTCTCCTCTCAGATATCAGTGGAAGGGGAAGGAAGGGTTGGTGTCACTCCTGGTGGTCTCCTCTCTGATATCAGTAGAAGGGGAAGAAAGGGTTGGTGTCACTCCTGGTGGTCTCCTCTCAGATATCAGTGGAAGGTGAAGGAAGGGTTGGTGTCACTCCTGGTGGTCTCCTCTCAGATATCAGTGGAAGGGGGAGGAAGGGTTGGTGTCACTCCTGGTGGTCTCCTCTCAGATATCAGTGGAAGGGGGAGGAAGGGTTGGTGTCACTCCTGGTGGTCTCCTCTCAGATATCAGTGGAAGGGGAAGGAAGGGTTGGTGTCACTGCTGGTGGTCTCCAGTCAGATATCAGGGGAAGGAAGGGTTGGTGTCACTCCTGGTGGTCTCCAGTCAGATATCAGGGGAAGGAAGGGTTGGTGTCACTCCTGGTGGTCTCCTCTCAGATATCAGTGGAAGGGGAAGGAAGGGTTGGTGTCACTCCTGGTGGTCTCCAGATATCAGTGGAAGGGGAAGGAAGGGTTGGTGTCACTCCTGGTGGTCTCCTCTCAGATATCAGTGGAAGGGGAAGGAAGGGTTGGTGTCACTCCTGGTGGTCTCCTCTTAGATATCAGTGGAAGGGGAAGGAAGGGTTGGTGTCACTCCCAGTGGTCTCCTCTCAGATATCAGTGGAAGGACGGGTTGGTGTCACTCCTGGTGCTCTCCTCATAGATATCAGTAGAAAGGGGAAGAAAGGGTTGGTGTCACTCCTGGTGGTCTCCATTCAGATATCGGTGGTACAGGAAGGAAGGGTTGGTGTCACTCCTGGTGGTCTCCAGTCAGATATCGGTGGTACAGAAAGGAAGGGTTGATATCACTGCTGTTCTTCTCCAGTTGACCTCTAGTAATGAACAAAGTCTAACTTTTGCTGTTCTTGCCGTAGCCCTTCCCATCAGACGGAGCCTCAATGATGGCGGACAGAAAGCGGACAGCACGCCGGGGAAGGAGGACATGGCGGAGGAGACCTCGTTGGCTTCCACAGAGAAATACGACTTGTTTAGTGACCAGGACAGCCAAGAGAACGGGGACATTTCTGAAGCCCAATGCGACTCCCAGCAGTCCAGCTCTGTTCCGTCACAAAGCGATCCTGACCCCAACCAATCAGATACAACACTGGAGCGTTCGCTCCGCCATCTCTCAGCCTGCGTGAAAGCCCAGACCGCCACGATGAGGCAGACCAACGTCATTTTGAGGAACCTTTCTACCAACATGCACAATGGCTTCCAGCAGCTGGTTCACATCATTCAGCAAGTAGCCAGCAACATACCTCGGCCGGACAGTCAGCCCGGGACAGCTGGTCAGTCCTCTACCATGCCAGCTAGTGGCCATATTGGGCGTGGCAGACCTGGCCGTGGCAGAGGACGACGCCCACACAGTGCCCCCAATCCAGCAAGGAAGGGTCGGGGGAAATCACGGGACGCTTACTGACTTCATTTTAATAAATGTATTGTTTTAAGTTAAAGTATTGGAACCCCTGTATTCCAGTGTGTGACTGCACCAGAGGAGCTTACACTCTAATGATTCCACTACAGTGTGTGTGTGCTGGAGGAGGGATACAGGGGAGAGACCAATGTGTGTGCTGGAGAAGAGGAGGGATACAGGGGAGAGACCAATGTGTGTTCTGGAGGAGGGATACAGAGGAGAGACCAATGTGTGTGTGCCGGAGAAGGGATACAGGGGAGAGGCCAATGTGTGTGTGCCGGAGGGGGGATACAGGGGAGAGACCAATGTGTGTGTGTGTGTCGGAGGAGGGATACAGAGGAGAGACCAATGTGTGTGTGTGTGTGTCGGAGGAGGGATACAGAGGAGAGACCAATGTGTGTGTGTGGGTGTGTCGGAGGAGGGATACAGAGGAGAGACCAATGTGTGTGTGTGTGTGTGTGTGTGCCAGAAGAGGGATACAGGGGAGAGGCCAATGTGTGTGTGTGTGTGTGTGTGTGTGTCGGAGGAGGGATACAGGGGAGAGGCCAATGTGTGTGTGTGTGTGTGTGTGTGTGCGTGCTGGAGGAGGGATACAGAGGAGAGACCAATGTGTGTCTGTGTGTGTGTTTGTGTGTCGAAGGGAGGGATACAGGGGAGAGACCAATGTGTGTGTGACGGAGGAGGGATACAGGGGAGAGACCAATGTGTGTGTCGGATGAGGGATACAGAGGAGAGACCAATGTGTGTCGGAGGAGGGATACAGGGGAGAGACCAATGTATGTGTGTGTCGGATGAGGGATACAGAGGAGAGACCAATGTGTGTCGGAGGAGGGATACAGGGGAGAGACCAATGTGTGTGTGTGTCGGATGAGGGATACAGAGGAGAGACCAATGTGTGTGTGTGTCGGAGGAGGGATACAGGGTAGAGACCAATGTGTGTGTACCGGAGGAGGGATACAGGAGGGGAGAGACCAATGTGTGTGTGTGTGTCGGAGGAGGAGGGATACAGAGTAGAGACCAGTGTGTGTCGGAGGAGGGATACAGAGGAGAGACCAGTTTGTGTGTACCGGAGGAGGGATACAGGAGGGGAGAGACCAATGTGTGTGTGCTGGAGGAGGGATACAGGGGAGAGACCAATGTGTGTGTGCCGGAGGAGAGGGATACAGGGAAGAGACCAATGTGTGTGTGCTGGAGGAGGGATACAGGGGAGAGACCAATGTGTGTGTGCCCGAGGAGGGATACAGAGGAGAGACCAATGTGTGTGTGTGCCGGAGGAGGGATAGAGGGGAGAGACCAATGTGTGTGTGCCCGAGGAGGGATACATGGAGAGACCAATGTGTGTGTGTCGGAGGAGGGATACAGGGTAGAGACCAATGTGTGTGTGTCGGAGGAGGGATACAGGGTAGAGACCAATGTGTGTGTACCGGAGGAGGGATACAGGAGGGGAGAGACCAATGTGTGTGTGTGTCGGAGGAGGAGGGATACAGAGTAGAGACCAGTGTGTGTCGGAGGAGGGATACAGAGGAGAGACCAGTTTGTGTGTACCGGAGGAGGGATACAGGAGGGGAGAGACCAATGTGTGTGTGCCGGAGGAGGGATACAGGAGGGGAGAGACCAATGTGTGTGTACCGGAGGAGGGATACAGGAGGGGAGAGACCAATGTGTGTGTGTGTCGGATGAGGGATACAGAGGAGAGACCAATGTGTGTCTGCCGGAGGAGGGATAGAGGGGAGAGACCAATGTGTGTGTGTCGGAGGAGGGATACAGGGGAGAGACCAATGTGTGTGTGTCGGAGGAGGGATAGAGGGGAGAGACCAATGTGTGTGTGCCCGAGGAGGGATACATGGAGAGACCAATGTGTGTGTGTCGGAGGAGGGATACAGAGGAGAGACCAATGTGTGTCTGCCGGAGGAGGGATAGAGGGGAGAGACCAATGTGTGTGTGCCCGAGGAGGGATACATGGAGAGACCAATGTGTGTGTGTCGGAGGAGGGATACAGAGGAGAGACCAATGTGTGTCTGCCGGAGGAGGGATAGAGGGGAGAGACCAATGTGTGTGTGCCCGAGGAGGGATACATGGAGAGACCAATGTGTGTGTGTCGGAGGAGGGATACAGAGGAGAGACCAATGTGTGTCTGCCGGAGGAGGGATAGAGGGGAGAGACCAATGTGTGTGTGCCGGAGGAGGGATACATGGAGAGACCAATGTGTGTGTGCCAGAGGAGGGATACAGGGGAGAGACCAATGTGTGTGTGCCGGAGGAGGGATACAGGGGAGAGACCAATGTGTGTGTGCCGGATGAGGGATACAGGAGGGGAGAGACCAATGTGTGTGTGTGTGTCGGATGAGGGATACAGAGGAGAGACCAATGTGTGTCGGAGGAGGGATACAGGGGAGAGACCAATGTGTGTGTGTGTCGGATGAGGGATACAGAGGAGAGACCAATGTGTGTCGGAGGAGGGATACAGAGGAGAGACCAATGTGTGTCGGAGGAGGGATACAGGGGAGAGACCAATGTGTGTGTGTGTCGGATGAGGGATACAAAGGAGAGACCAATGTGTGTCGGAGGAGGGATACAGGGGAGAGACCAATGTGTGTGTGACAGAGGAGGGATACAGGGGAGAGACCAATGTGTGTGTGTGTCGGATGAGGGATACAGAGGAGAGACCAATGTGTGTCGGAGGAGGGATACAGGGGAGAGACCAATGTGTGTGTGACAGAGGAGGGATACAGGGGAGAGACCAATGTGTGTGTGTGCCGGAGGAGGGATAGAGGGGAGAGACCAATGTGTGTCGGAGGAGGGATACAGGGGAGAGACCAATGTGTGTGTGACAGAGGAGGGATACAGGGGAGAGACCAATGTGTGTGTGTGCCGGAGGAGGGATAGAGGGGAGAGACCAATGTGTATGTGCCCGAGGAGGGATACATGGAGAGACCAATGTGTGTGTGTCGGAGGAGGGATACAGGGTAGAGACCAATGTGTGTGTGTCGGAGGAGGGATACAGGGGAGAGACCAATGTGTGTGTACCGGAGGAGGGATACAGGGTAGAGACCAATGTGTGTGTACCGGAGGAGGGATACAGGAGGGGAGAGACCAATGTGTGTGTGTGTCGGAGGAGGAGGGATACAAAGTAGAGACCAGTGTGTGTCGGAGGAGGGATACAGAGGAGAGACCAGTTTGTGTGTACCGGAGGAGGGATACAGGAGGGGAGAGACCAATGTGTGTGTGCCGGAGGAGGGATACAGGAGGGGAGAGACCAATGTGTGTGTACCGGAGGAGGGATACAGGAGGGGAGAGACCAATGTGTGTGTGCCGGAGGAGGGATACAGGAGGGGAGAGACCAATGTGTGTGTACCGGAGGAGGGATACAGGAGGGGAGAGACCAATGTGTGTGTGTCGGAGGAGGGATACAGGGGAGAGACCAATGTGTGTGTGTCGGAGGAGGGATACAGGGGAGAGACCAATGTGTGTGTGTCGGAGGAGGGATACAGAGGAGAGACCAATGTGTGTCTGCCGGAGGAGGGATAGAGGGGAGAGACCAATGTGTGTGTGCCCGAGGAGGGATACAGGGGAGAGACCAATGTGTGTGTGCTGGAGGAGGGATACAGGGGAGAGACCAATGTGTGTGTGCTGGAGGAGGGATACAGGGGAGAGACCAATGTGTGTGTGCTGGAGGAGGGATACAGGGGAGAGACCAATGTGTGTGTGCTGGAGGAGGGATACAGGGGAGAGACCAATGTGTGTGTGTCGGAGGAGGGATACAGAGGAGAGACCAATGTGTGTGTGCCGGAGGAGGGATACAGGGGAGAGACCAATGTGTGTGTGCCGGAGGAGGGATACAGGAGGGGAGAGACCAATGTGTGTGTGCCGGAGGAGGGATACAGGGGAGAGACCAATGTGTGTGTGCCGGAGGAGGGATACGCTGTCTGTATCCTGCGATGAGATAATCTCCTCTCCGGGGTCCAGTGATGGGTGATCTCTCCGGGATCCAGTGATGAGATGATCTCCTCTCCGGGGTCCAGTGATGAGATGATCTCCTCTCCGGGATCCAGTGATGAGATGATCTCCTCTCCGGGATCCAGTGATGATGAGATCTCCTCTCTGGGGTCCAGTGATGAGATGATCTCCTCTCTGGGGTCCAGTGATGAGATGATCTCCTCTCCGGGGTCCAGTGATGAGATGATCTCCTCTCCGGGGTCCAGTGATGGGTGATCTCCTCTCCGGGGTCCAGTGATGGGTGATCTCCTCTCCGGGGTCCAGTGATGAGATGATCTCCTCTCCGGGGTCCAGTGATGGGTGATCTTCTCTCCGGGGTCCAGTGATGAGATGATCTCCTCTCCGGGGTCCAGTGATGAGATGATCTCCTCTCCGGGGTCCAGTGATGGGTGATCTTCTCTCCGGGGTCCAGTGATGAGATGATCTCCTTTCCGGGGTCCAGTGATGGGTGATCTCCTTTCCGGGGTCCAGTGATGAGATGATCTCGTTTCCGGGGTCCAGTGATGGGTGATCTCCTCTCCGGGGTCCAGTGATGGGTGATCTCCTCTCCGGGGTCCAGTGATGGGTGATCTCCTCTCCGGGGTCCAGTGATGGGTGATCTCCTTTCCGGGGTCCAGTGATGGGTGATCTCCTTTCCGGGGTCCAGTGATGAGATGATCTCCTCTCCGGGGTCCAGTGATGGGTGATCTCCTCTCCGGGGTCCAGTGATGGGTGATCTCCTCTCCGGGGTCCAGTGATGGGTGATCTCCTCTCCGGGGTCCAGTGATGAGATGATCTCCTCTCCGGGGTCCAGTGATGAGATGATCTCCTCTCCAGGGTCCAGTGATGGGTGATCTCCTCTCCGGGGTCCAGTGATGAGATGATCTCCTCTCCAGGGTCCAGTGATGGGTGATCTCCTCTCCAGGGTCCAGTGATGGGTGATCTCCTTTCCGGGGTCCAGTGATGAGATGATCTCCTTTTCGGGGTCCAGTGATGGGTGATCTCCTCTCCGGGGTCCAGTGATGGGTGATCTCCTCTCCGGGGTCCAGTGATGGGTGATCTCCTCTCCGGGGTCCAGTGATGGGTGATCTCCTCTCCGGGGTCCAGTGATGGGTGATCTCCTCTCCGGGGTCCAGTGATGAGATGATCTCCTCTCCGGGGTCCAGTGATGGGTGATCTCCTCTCCGGGGTCCAGTGATGGGTGATCTCCTTTCCGGGGTCCAGTGATGAGATGATCTCCTCTCTGGGGTCCAGTGATGAGATGATCTCCTCTCTGGGGTCCAGTGATGAGATGATCTCCTCTCTGGGGTCCAGTGATGGGTGATCTCCTCTCCGGGGTCCAGTGATGAGATGATCTCCTCTCCAGGGTCCAGTGATGGGTGATCTCCTCTCCAGGGTCCAGTGATGGGTGATCTCCTTTCCGGGGTCCAGTGATGGGTGATCTCCTCTCCGGGGTCCAGTGATGGGTGATCTCCTCTCCGGGGTCCAGTGATGAGATGATCTCCTCTCCGGGGTCCAGTGATGAGATGATCTCCTCTCCAGGGTCCAGTGATGGGTGATCTCCTCTCCGGGGTCCAGTGATGAGATGATCTCCTCTCCAGGGTCCAGTGATGGGTGATCTCCTCTCCAGGGTCCAGTGATGGGTGATCTCCTTTCGGGGGTCCAGTGATGAGATGATCTCCTTTTCGGGGTCCAGTGATGGGTGATCTCCTCTCGGGGGTCCAGTGATGGGTGATCTCCTCTCCGGGGTCCAGTGATGGGTGATCTCTCTCTCGGGGTCCAGTGATGGGTGATCTCCTCTCCGGGGTCCAGTGATGGGTGATCTCCTCTCCGGGGTCCAGTGATGAGATGATCTCCTCTCCGGGGTCCAGTGATGGGTGATCTCCTCTCCGGGGTCCAGTGATGGGTGATCTCCTTTCCGGGGTCCAGTGATGAGATGATCTCCTCTCTGGGGTCCAGTGATGAGATGATCTCCTCTCTGGGGTCCAGTGATGAGATGATCTCCTCTCTGGGGTCCAGTGATGGGTGATCTCCTCTCCAGGGTCCAGTGATGAGATGATCTCCTCTCCAGGGTCCAGTGATGGGTGATCTCCTCTCCAGGGTCCAGTGATGGGTGATCTCCTTTCCGGGGTCCAGTGATGAGATGATCTCCTTTTCGGGGTCCAGCGATGGGTGATCTCCTCTCCGGGGTCCAGAAATGGGTGATCTCCTCTCCGGGGTCCAGTGATGGGTGATCTCCTTTCCGGGGTACAGTGATGAGATGATCTCGTCTCCGGGGTACAGTGATGAGATGATCTCCTCTCCGGGGTCCAGTGATGAGATGATCTCCTCTCCGGGGTCCAGTGATGAGATGATCTCCTCTCCGGGGTCCAGTGATGAGATGATCTCCTCTGCGGGGTCCAGTGATGAGATGATCTCCTCTGCGGGGTCCAGTGATGAGATGATCTCCTCTCCGGGGTCCAGTGATGGGTGATCTCCTCTCCGGGGTCCAGTGATGAGATGATCTCCTCTCCGGGGTCCAGTGATGAGATGATCTCCTCTCTGGGTCCAGTGATGGGTGATCTCCTCTCCGGGGTCCAGTGATGGGTGATCTCCTCTCCGGGGTCCAGTGATGACATGATCTCCTCTCCAGGGTCCAGTGATGGGTGATCTCCTTTCCGGGGTCCAGTGATGAGATGATCTCCTCTCCGGGGTCCAGTGATGGGTGATCTCCTCTCCGGGGTCCAGCGATGAGATGATTTCCTCTCTGGGGTACAGTGATGAGATGATCTCCTCTCCAGGGTCCAGTGATGGGTGATCTCCTTTCCGGGGTCCAGTGATGAGATGATCTCCTTTTCGGGGTCCAGTGATGGGGTGATCTCCTCTCCGGGGTCCAGTGATGGGTGATCTCCTCTCCGGGGTCCAGTGATGGGTGATCTCCTCTCCGGGGTCCAGTGATGGGTGATCTCCTCTCCGGGGTCCAGTGATGGGTGATCTCCTCTCGGGGTCAGTGATGGGTGATCTCTCCGGGGTCAGTGCAGTGATGAGATGATCTCCTCTCCGGGGTCCAGTGATGGGTGATCTCCTCTCCGGGGTCCAGTTATGGGTGATCTCCTTTCCGGGGTCCAGTGATGAGATGATCTCCTCTCTGGGGTCCAGTGATGAGATGATCTCCTCTCTGGGGTCCAGTGATGAGATGATCTCCTCTCTGGGGTCCAGTGATGGGTGATCTCCTCTCCGGGGTCCAGTGATGAGATGATCTCCTCTCCAGGGTCCAGTGATGGGTGATCTCCTCTCCAGGGTCCAGTGATGGGTGATCTCCTTTCCGGGGTCCAGTGATGAGATGATCTCCTTTTCGGGGTCCAGCGATGGGTGATCTCCTCTCCGGGGTCCAGAAATGGGTGATCTCCTCTCCGGGGTCCAGTGATGGGTGATCTCCTTTCCGGGGTTACAGTGATGAGATGATCTCGTCTCCGGGGTACAGTGATGAGATGATCTCCTCTCCGGGGTCCAGTGATGAGATGATCTCCTCTCCGGGGTCCAGTGATGAGATGATCTCCTCTCCGGGGTCCAGTGATGAGATGATCTCCTCTGCGGGGGTCCAGTGATGAGATGATCTCCTCTGCGGGGTCCAGTGATGAGATGATCTCCTCTCCGGGGTCCAGTGATGGGTGATCTCCTCTCCGGGGTCCAGTGATGAGATGATCTCCTCTCCGGGGTCCAGTGATGAGATGATCTCCTCTCCGGGGTCCAGTGATGAGATGATCTCCTCTCTGGGTCCAGTGATGGGTGATCTCCTCTCCGGGGTCCAGTGATGGGTGATCTCCTCTCCGGGGTCCAGTGATGAGATGATCTCCTCTCCAGGGTCCAGTGATGGGTGATCTCCTTTCCGGGGTCCAGTGATGAGATGATCTCCTCTCCAGGGTCCAGTGATGAGATGATCTCCTCTCCGGGGTCCAGTGATGAGATGATCTCCTCTCTGGGTCCAGTGATGGGTGATCTCCTCTCCGGGGTCCAGTGATGAGATGATCTCCTCTCCGGGGTCCAGTGATGAGATGATCTCCTCTCCGGGGTCCAGTGATGAGATGATCTCCTCTCCGGGGTCCAGTGATGGGTGATCTCCTCTCCGGGGTCCAGCGATGAGATGATTTCCTCTCTGGGGTACAGTGATGAGATGATCTCCTCTCCGGTGTCCAGTGATGAGATGATCTCCTCTCTGGGTCCAGTGATGGGTGATCTCCTCTCCGGGGTCCAGTGATGGGTGATCTCCTCTCCAGGGTCCAGCGATGAGATGATTTCCTCTCTGGGGTACAGTGATGAGATGATCTCCTCTCCGGGGTCCAGTGATGAGATGATCTCCTCTCTGGGTCCAGTGATGGGTGATCTCCTCTCCGGGGTCCAGTGATGAGATGATCTCCTCTCTGGGTCCAGTGATGGGTGATCTCCTTTCCGTGGTCCAGTGATGAGATGATCTCCTTTCCGTGGTCCAGCGATGGGTGATCGCCTTTCCGGGGTCCAGTGATGGGTGATCTCCTTTCGGGGGTCCAGTGATGAGATGATCTCCTCTCCGGGGTCCAACGATGAGATGATTTCCTCTCCATCCAGGTCCAGGCTCCAACGACGATGTCCAGCACATCCTGTCTCCACCGCAGACACCCCGGGAATATCGCCGCCGTAGCCTGACAGCTCTTATGTAGCTGAGGGCGGGGCCACCCGTCACGTGACCCCGTCGCCCCTCTGATGCACGGGGAAACCCAGGCTTTCCCAGTGACATGACGGGTAACCCCACCCCCCTCTGATGCAACGGGAAACCTGGGTCACATCAGAGGGAAAGCCGTCACCCGTCACGTCACTGGGAAAGCCTGCATTTCCCCGTGCATCAGAGGGGAACGGGGTCACATGATTTCTTAGTGAAATGGTAGGCGTACAATGTACCCCATTACCAATTCACATAGGGGGGCCGGGATCTGGGGTTCCCCTTTGTTAAAGCGGTGTTCCAGATTCCGACAAGCCCCCCGCCCGCAGACCCCTACAACCACCGGTTAAGGGTTGTGGGGATGTGGCCCTTGTCCCCATCAACATGGGGACATGGTGGTTTGAGGGGTCACAGACCCCCAAAGCATCCTCCCAACGTTGAAATCATGTGGCCTGGTATGGTTCAGGAGGGGGGGCGTTCTCCCTTTTCCTGCGGCCGGCCAGGTTACGTGCTCGGATAAGGTGTCTGGTGTGGATTTTTGGGGGGAACTCCATGACATTTTATTTTAAATTTGGGATGGAGTTCCTCTTAAAATCCATACCAGACCTGAAGGGCCTTATAATGGAATTTGGGGGGACCCCCACTCATTTTCTTTTTAAATCAATGACTTTTCTCTGTATTGCCGGGAGCCGACAATTCATTATAGCCTTCAGAAATTACACTTTGTGCAGGGACAGTTCTAAACACGGAAACATGCACCACTTCACAGGCATACTATAGACCCCCCCCCCCCTCCCCAGGTACGAAATTTAAAGAAATACTGCTCCTGAAAAAAACGGCTGTTTTTAAAACTTTTTTTTGCATTGATACACTCGCCCTGGGACAAGACCTGGGTCCCCAAACACTCCCCCTGGGGCAGGACCCTGGTCCCCAAACACTCCCCTGGGGCAGGACCCGGGTCCCCAAACACTCCCCCTGGGGCAGGACCCGGGTCCCCAAACACTCCCCCTGGGGCAGGACCCGGGTCCCCAAACACTCCCCTGGGGCAGGACCCGGGTCCCCAAACACTTCCCCTGTGACAGGACCCGGGTCCCCAAACACTCCCCTGGGGCAGGACCCGGGTCCCCAAACACTTCCCCTGTGACAGGACCCGGGTCCCCAAACACTCCCCTGGGGCAGGACCCGGGTCCCCAAACATTCCCCTGGGGCAGGAACTGGGTCCCCAAACACTCCTCTGGGGCAGGATCCGGTTCCCCAAACACTCCCCCTGGGGCAGGACCCGGGTCCCCAAACACTCCCAATGGGGCAGGACCCGGGTCCCCAAACATTCCCCTGGGGCAGGACCCGGGTCCCCAAACACTCCCCTGGGGCAGGACCCGGATCCCCAAACACTCCCCTGGGGCAGGACCCGGGTCCCCAAACACTTCCCCTGTGACAGGACCCGGGTCCCCAAACACTTCCCCTGTGACAGGACCCGGGTCCCCAAACACTCCCCTGGGGCAGGACCCGGGTCCCCAAACACTCCCCTGGGGCAGGACCCGGGTCCCCAAACACTTCCCCTGTGACAGGACCCGGGTCCCCAAACACTCCCCTGGGGCAGGATCCGGGTCCCCAAACACTCCCCTGGGGCAGGACCCGGGTCCCCAAACACTCCCCTGGGGCAGGAACTGGGTCCCCAAACACTCCTCTGGGGCAGGATCCGGATCCCCAAACACTCCACTGGGGCAGGACCTGGGTCCCCAAACACTCCCCTGGGGCAGGACCCGGGTACCCAAACACTCCCCTGGGGCAGGACCCGAGTCCCCAAACACTTTTTAGGACAATAACTTGCATATTAACCTTTAAAATGAGCAGTTTAGATTTCTCCCATAGAAGACTTAGTAGTCGAAACATCAGGCATTGTACACCTACCTAGCTACTTACCACGCTACTATCTCATTCCCTGCTCTTTTATCCAATATTCACTTTGCTGCGATTGTTTGGCACATGGTTTGCTCTTTTTTCGCACCAATTTTTATTGCTGTTTTGCTGCTTGACATTTTTGTGTGTATGGCAAGTTGCTATTTTTTTTTTTTCAATACATTTGCCGGTGGAGCTTTTCTTTCCATTGCCTTAATTTAAGTCCCACCTCGCCCCTATTGATTGGAAGAACCGATATTGGATCCAGACGTTGGGATAGAACCTAGAAGTCTGCAGCCTGGAGGAGGAGGAGGAGGAGGCGGTCGTTGGTTCCTGTGTATGCAGTCCATTGGTGCGATTGATCCACCACGGCACGGTGAGCTGGATCCTTTCATTTCCGGTAAGAGTGTACATCTCTTCCCCCACTCATCGGTGAAGGCACTCCCTCCCGGGAGAATCGCACCATAGTCACATTTGTATTACCATCTTTCCACTGTGGACCCGATCAGCTACTCTTTTGCCTCGGTTCGGTACGGTTCGGTACGCTACGCTATTTTGGGTGTTTCCATCATAAAAGCGAACCCTACCGCACCAGCAAGGGTCCTGCTTCTCATGTGAGTCCAGAGAGAGTGGAACGGTTCCATTAGGGCGGACCTACAAATACATCTCACTGATTGGTGGACGCGCTAGGATTTTTTTTTTCTAAAACCTGAATGGTCCCGACGGTCCGATTGATTTGCAGTGGAAACGCTGACGAGAATAGACCGGGTCCCACCCTAACCGCTCCAAATTTACTGACCCGAACCGTTCCGTGCAGTGGAAATGAGGCATTTGAAAGAACGGTCCTCTACTTACCCATCCTGGATTGTTTATTTTACGGAGTTGTATGAGTTTGTCTCGAAATCGAAGCTCATCCCTACAGAGTAGAGACCAATGTGTGTGTATCTATAGATCCCCTCCCCCCCCGGAGATAGGGATCCTCATTATAGACGAGTTCAGACTACATTTCCCATCATGCTTCACTTCTCCTCTCCCAACATCCTCTGCAGGCTCCGCCCCTCTCCCCAGATCCTGCAGCCCATCCATAGGGAAGTGTCTCCAGGTATGTGTGGCCCATCGCCTGCACTCTATACAGGGGGGGGGGGAGGAGGGGAGGAGGGGTTCTCCTATACAATGCCTGCCATTGTCTGCCCTCTATACAGGGGGGGAGGGGAGGGGGATATCTCTGTATATATGGAAAGCAGGAGACGTGTATAGAGAGCGAAGAACCCCGGAATATTCTACTCTGTATATCTTCCTCTGTATACCTCCCCGTATACCTCTATATACCTCTCCATATACCTCTATATACCTCCCTGTATACCTCTATATACCTCTCTGTATACCTCCCCATATACCTCCCCATATACCTCCCTGTATACCTCCCCATATACCTCTGTATACCTCTATATACCTCCCCATATACCTCCATATACCTCCCTGTATACCTCTCTATATACCTTCCTGTATACCTCTCTATATACCTCCCTGTATGCCTCTCTATATACCTCCCTGTATACCTCCCCATATACCTCTGTATACCTCCCTGTATACCTCTGTATACCTCCCTGTATACCTCCCTGTATACCTCTCTATATACCTCCCTGTATACCTCCCTGTATACCTCCCCGTATACCTCTATATACCTCTCTGTATACCTCCCTGTATACCTCTCTATATACCTCCCTGTATACCTCCCCATATACCTCTGTATACCTCCCTGTATACCTCTCTGTATACCTCTCTATATACCTCCCTGTATACCTCCCCATATACCTCTGTATACCTCTGTATATACCTCCCTGTATACCTCTCTGTATACACCTCCCTGTATACCTCTCTGTATACCTCCCTGTATACCTCTATATACCTCTTTATATACCTCTGTATACCTCCCTGTATACCTCTATATACCTCTCTGTATACCTCCCTGTGTACCTCTATATACCTCTCTGTATACCTCCCTGTGTACCTTCCTGCGTACCTCTCTATATACCTCTGTATACCTCCCTGTATACCTCTGTATATACCTCTTTGTATACCTCCCTGTATACCTCCCTGTATACCTCTATATACCTCTGTATACCTCCCTGTATACCTCTATATACCTCTCTATACCTCTCTGTATACCTCCCTGTGTACCTCTGTATACCTCTATATATCTCTGTGTATACCCCTCTGTATACCTCCCTGTACACCCCTCTGTATACCTCCCTGTACACCTCTCTGTATACCCCTCTGTATACCTCTCTATATACCTCCCTGTACACCTCCCTGTATACCTCTATATACCTCTCTGTATACCCCTCTGTATGTGAAGGGGGAGAGTGAGACGGAATGAAAGAGAGAGGGATAAGGGAGAGGGGGAGGGAGAGAGAGAAGGGGATAGTGAGGATAAAGAGAGAGGGATAAGGGAGAGGGGGAGGGAGAGAAGGGGATAGTGAGGATAAAGAGAGAGGGATAAGGGAGAGGGGGAGAGAGAGAGAAGGGGATAGTGAGGATAAAGAGAGAGGGATAAGGGAGAGGGGAGAGAGAGAGAGAAGGGGATAGTGAGGATAAAGAGAGAGGGATAAGGGAGAGGGGGGAGGGAGAGAGAGAAGGGGATAGTGAGGATAGAGAGAGAGAGGGATAAGGGCGAGGGGAGGGAGAGAGAGAGAGAGAGAGAGAGAGAGAGAGGGATAGTGAGGGATAGTGAGGATAAAGAGAGGGATAAAGGAGAGGGGGAGAGAGAGAGAGAAGGGGATAGTGAGGATAAAGAGGGAGAGGGATAAGGAGAGGGGGGAGAGAGAGAGAGAAGGGGATAGTGAGGATAAAGAGAGAGGGATAAAGGAGAGGGGGAGGGAGAGAGAGAAGGGGATAGTGAGGATAAAGAGAGAGGGATAAGGGAGAAGGGGGAGGGAGAGAGAGAAGGGGATAGTGAGGATAAAGAGAGAGGGATAAGGGAGAGGGGGGAGGGAGAGAGAGAAGGGAATAGTGAGGATAGAGAGAGAGGGATAAAGGGAGAGGGGGAGGGAGAGAGAGAGAAGGGGATAGTGAGGATAAAGAGAGAGGGATAAGGGAGAGGGGGAGGGAGAGAGAGAAAGGGGGATAGTGAGGATAAAGAGAGAGGGATAAGGGAGAGGGGGAGGGAGAGAGAGAGAAGGGGGATAGTGAGGATAAAGAGAGAGGGATAAGGGAGAGGGGGAGGGGGAGAGAGAAGGGGATAGTGAGGATAAAGAGAGAGGGATAAGGGAGAGGGGGAGGGGGAGAGAGAAGGGGATAGTGAGGATAAAGAGAGAGGGATAAGGGAGAGGGGGAGGGAGAGAGAGAAGGGGGATAGTGAGGAAAAAGAGAGAGGGGGATAGGGAGAGAGAGGAGAATAAGGGAGAGGGGGAGGGAGAGAGAGAGAGGGGGATAGTGAGGATAAAGAGAGAGGGATAAGGGAGAGGGGGAGGGAGAGAGAGAGAGAAGGGGGATAGTGAGGGTAAAGAGAGAGGGATAAGGGAGAGAGGGGGAGGGGGAGAGAGAAGGGGATAGTGAGGATAAAGAGAGAGGGATAAGGGAGAGGGGGGAGGGAGAGAGAGAAGGGGGATAGTGAGGATAAAGAGAGAGGGATAAGGGAGAGGGGGAGGGGGAGGGAGAGAGAGAGAAGGGGGATAGTGAGGATAAAGAGAGAGGGATAAGGGAGAGGGGGAGGGGAGAGAGAGAAGGGGGATAGTGAGGATAAAGAGAGAGGGATAAGGGAGAGGGGGGAGGGAGAGAGAGAGAAGGGGGATAGTGAGGATAAAGAGAGGGGATAAGGGGAGGAGGGGGGAGGGAGAGAGAGAGAAGGGGGATAGTGAGGATAAAGAGAGAGGGATAAGGGAGAGGGGGGGAGAGAGAGAGAGAAGGGGATAGTGAGGATAAAGAGAGAGGGATAAGGGAGAGGGGAGGGAGAGAGAGAGAGAGAGAGAAGGGGATAGTGAGGATAAAGAGAGAGGGATAAGGGAGAGGGGGAGGGAGAGAGAGAGAAGGGGGATAGTGAGGATAAAGAGAGAGGGATAAGGGAGAGGGGGGAGGGGAGGGAGAGAGAGAAGGGGGATAGTGAGGATAAAGAGAGAGGGATAAGGGAGAGGGGGGAGGGAGAGAGAGAAGGGGATAGTGAGGATAAAGAGAGAGGGATAAGGGAGTGGGGAGGGAGAGAGAGAGAAGGGGATAGTGAGGATAAAGAGAGAGGGATAGGGAGAGGGGGGAGGGAGGGAGAGAGAGAGGGGATAGTGAGGATAAAGAGAGAGGGATAAGGGCGAGGTGTAGGGAGAGAGAGAGAAGGGGGGATGTGAGGATAAAGAGAGAGGGATAAGGGAGAGGGGGAGGGAGAGAGAGAAGGGGATAGTGAGGATAAAGAGAGAGGGATAAGGGAGAGGGGGAGGGAGAGAGAGAAGGGGATAGTGAGGATAAAGAGAGAGGGATAAGGGCGAGGGGTAGGAGAGAGAGGAAGGGGATAGTGAGGATAAAGAGAGAGGGATAAGGGAGAGGGGGAGGGAGAGAGAGAAGGGGATAGTGAGGATAAAGAGAGAGGGATAAGGGCGAGGGGTAGGGAGAGAGAGAAGGGGATTGTGAGGATAAAGAGAGAGGGATAAGGGAGGAGGGGAGGGAGAGAGAGAAGGGGATAGTGAGGATAAAGAGAGAGGGATAAGGAGAGGGGGAGGGAGAGAGAGAAGGGGATAGTGAGGATAAGAGAGAGGGATAAGGGAGAGGGGGGGGAGGAGAGAGAGAGAAGGGGATAGTGAGGATAAAGAGAGAGGGATAAGAGAGAGGGGGGAGGGGAGAGAGAAGGGGATAGTGAGGATAAAGAGAGAGGGATAAGGGCGAGGGGTAGGGGGAGAGAGAGAGGGGATAGTGAGGATAAAGAGAGAGGGATAAGGGGGAGAGGGGGGAGGGAGAGAGAGAAGGGGATAGTGAGGATAAAGAGAGAGGGATAAGGGAGAGGGGGAGGGAGGGAGAGAGAGAAGGGGATAGTGAGGATAAAGAGAGAGGGATAAGGGCGAGGGGGAGGGAGAGAGAGAAGGGGATAGTGAGGATAAAGAGAGAGGGATAAGGGAGAGGGGGAGGGAGAGAGAGAAGGGGATAGTGAGGATAGAGAGAGAGGGATAAGGGAGAGGGGGAGGGAGAGAGAGAAGGAGATAGTGAGGATAAAGAGAGAGGGATAAGGGAGAGGGGGAGGGAGAGAGAGAAGGAGATAGTGAGGATAAAGAGAGAGGGATAAGGGAGAGGGGGAGGGAGGGAGAGAGAGAAGGGAATAGTGAGGATAAAGAGAGAGGGATAAGGGAGAGGGGGAGGGAGAGAGAGAAGGGGATAGTGAGGATAAAGAGAGAGGGATAAGGGCGATGGGGAGGGAGAGAGAGAAGGGGATAGTGAGGATGAAGAGAGAGGGATAAAGGAGAGGGGTGAGAGAGGAGAGAAGGGGATAGTGAGGATAAAGAGAGAGGGATAAGGGAGAGGGGGAGGGAGAGAGAGAAGGGGATAGTGAGGATAAAGAGAGAGGGATAAGGGAGAGGGGGAGGGAGAGAGAGAAGGGGGATAGTGAGGATAAAGAGAGAGGGATAAGGAGAGGGGGAGGGAGAGAGAGAAGGGGATAGTGAGGATAAAGAGAGAGGGATAAGGGAGAGGGGGAGGGGGAGGGAGGGAGAGAGAGAGGGGATAGTGAGGATATAAAGAGGAGGGATAAAGGAGAGGGGGGAGGGAGAGAGAGAAGGGGATAGTGAGGAAAGAGAGAGGGATAAGGGAGAGGGGGAGGGAGTGAGAGAGAAGGGGGATAGTGAGGATAAAGAGAGGAGGGATAAGAGAGAGGGGGAGGGGAGAGAGAGAAGGGGATAGTGAGGATAAAGAGAGAGGGATAAGAGAGAGGGGGAGGGGAGAGAGGAGAAGGGGATAGTGAGGATAAAGGAGAGAGGGATAAGGGAGAGGGGAGGGAGAGAGAGAAGGGGATAGTGAGAATAAAGAGAGAGGGATAAGGGAGAGGGGGAGGGAGAGAGAGAGGGGATAGTGAGGATAAAGAGAGAGGGATAAGGGAGAGGGGGAGGGAGAGAGAGAAAGGGGGATAGTGAGGATAAAGAGAGAGGGATAAGGGGGAGAGGGGAGGGAGAGAGAGAAGGGGATAGTGAGGATGAAGAGAGAGGGATAAGGGAGAGGGGGAGGGAGAGAGAGAAGGGGATAGTGAGGATAAAGAGAGAGGGATAAGGGAGAGGGAGGGAGAGAGAGAAGGGGATAGTGAGGATAGGAGAGAGGGTAAGGGCGAGGGGGAGGGAGAGAGAGAAGGGGATAGTGAGGATAGAGAGAGAGGGATAAGGGAGAGGGGGGGAGGGAGAGAGAGAAGGGGGATAGTGAGGATAAAGAGAGAGGATAAGAGAGAGGGGGAGGGAGAGAGAGAAGGGGATAGTGAGGATAACGAGAGAGGGATAAGGGAGAGGGGGGGAGGAGAGAGAGAGAAGGGGATAGTGAGGATAAAGAGAGAGGGATAAGAGAGAGGGGGAGGGAGAGAGAGAAGGGGATAGTGAGGATAAAGAGAGAGGGATAAGGGCGAGGGGGAGGGGAGAGAGAGAAGGGGATAGTGAGGATAAAGAGAGAGGGATAAGGGAGAGGGGGGAGGGAGAGAGAGAAGGGGATAGTGAGGATAAAGAGAGAGGGATAAAGGAGAGGGGGAGAGAGAGAGAGAAGGGGATAGTGAGGATAGAGAGAGAGGGATAAGGAGCGAGGGGGAGGGAGAGAGAGAAGGGGATAGTGAGGATAAAGAGAGAGGGATAAGGGAGAGGGGGAGGGAGAGAGAGAAGGGGATAGTGAGGATAAAGAGAGAGGGATAAGGGCGAGGGGTAGGGGAGAGAGAGAAGGGGATAGTGAGGATAAAGAGAGAGGGATAAGGGAGAGGGGGAGGGGGAGAGAGAGAAGGGGATAGTGAGGATAAAGAGAGAGGGATAAGGAGAGGGGGAGGAGGGAGAGAGAGAAGGGGATAGTGAGGATAAAGAGAGAGGGATAAGGGAGAGGGGGAGGGAGAGAGAGAGAAGGGGGATAGTGAGGATAAAGAGAGAGGGATAAGAGAGAGGGGGAGGGAGAGAGAGAAGGGGATAGTGAGGATAAAGAGAGAGGGATAAGGGCGAGGGGTAGGGAGAGAGAGAAGGGGATAGTGAGGATAAAGAGAGAGGGATAAGGGAGAGGGGGAGGGAGAGAGAGAAGGGGATAGTGAGGATGAAGAGAGAGGGATAAGGGAGAGGGGGAGGGAGAGAGAGAAGGGGATAGTGAGGATAAAGAGAGAGGGATAAGGGAGAGAGGGGGGGGGAGAGAGAGAAGGGGATAGTGAGGATAGAGAGAGAGGGATAGGGAGAGGGGGAGGGGGAGAGAGAGAAGGAGATAGTGAGGATAAAGAGAGAGGGATAAGAGAGAGGGGGAGGGAGAGAGAGAAGGGGATAGTGAGGATAAAGAGAGAGGGATAAGGGAGAGGGGGGGGAGAGAGAGAGAAGGGGGATAGTGAGGATAAAGAGAGAGGGATAAGGGAGAGGGGGGGGAGAGAGAGAAGGGGATAGTGAGGATAAAGAGAGAGGGATAAGGGAGAGGGGGGGAGGGAGAGAGAGGGGATAGTGAGGATAAAGAGAGAGGGATAAGGGAGAGGGGGAGGGAGGGAGAGAGAGAGGGAATAGTGAGGATAAAGAGAGAGGGATAAGGGAGAGGGGGAGGGAGAGAGAGAAGGGGATAGTGAGGATAAAGAGAGAGGGATGAGGGGGAGGGAGGAGAGAGAGGAAGGGGATAGTGAGGATAAAGAGAGAGGGATAAAGGAGAGGGGGAGAGAGAGAGAGAAGGGGATAGTGAGGATAAAGAGAGAGGGATAAGGGAGAGGGGGAGGGAGAGAGAGAAGGGGATAGTGAGGATAAAGAGAGAGGGATAAGAGAGAGGGGGAGGGAGAGAGGAGAGGGGATAGTGAGGATAAAGAGAGAGGGATAAGGGAGAGGGGGAGGGGAGAGAGAAGGGGATAGTGAGAATAAAGAGAGAGGGATAAGGGAGAGGGGGAGGGGAGAGAGAGAAGGGGATAGTGAGGATAAAGAGAGAGGGATAAGGGAGAGGGGGAGGGAGAGAGAGAAGGGGGATAGTGAGGATAAAGAGGAGGGGATAAGGAGAGGGGAGGGAGGGAGAGAGAGAAGGGGATAGTGAGGATAAAGAGAGAGGGATAAGGGAGAGGGGGAGGGAGAGAGAGAAGGGGGATAGTGAGGATAAAGAGAGAGGGATAAGGGAGAGGGGGGAGGGAGAGAGAGAAGGGGATAGTGAGGATAAGAGAGAGGGATAAGGGCGAGGGGGAGGGAGAGAGAGAAGGGGATAGTGAGGATAAAGAGAGAGGGATAAGGGAGAGGGGGGAGGGATGAGAGAGAGAAGGGGATAGTGAGAATAAAGAGAGAGGGATAAGGGAGAGGGGGAGGGAGAGAGAGAAGGGGATAGTGAGGATAAAGAGAGAGGGATAAGGGAGAGGGGGAGGGAGAGAGAGAAGGGAATAGTGAGGATAAAGAGAGAGGGATTAAAGGAGAGGGAGGGAGAGAGAGAAGGGGATAGTGAGGATAAAGAGAGAGGGATAAGGGAGAGGAGGAGGGAGAGAGAGAAGGGGGATAGTGAGGATAAAGAGAGAGGGATAAGGGAGAGGGGGGAGGGAGAGAGAGAAGGGGATAGTGAGGATAAAAGAGAGAGGGATAAGGGCGAGGGGGAGGGAGAGAGAGAAGGGGATAGTGAGGATAAAGAGAGAGGGATAAGGGAGAGGGGGGAGGGAGAGAGAGAAGGGGATAGTGAGGATAAAGAGAGAGGGATAAGGGCGAGGGGGAGGGAGAGAGAGAAGGGGATAGTGAGGATAAAGAGAGAGGGATAAGGGAGAGGGGGAGGGAGAGAGAGAAGGGGATAGTGAGGATAAAGAGAGAGGATAAGGGAGAGGGGGAGAGAGAGAGAGAAGGGATAGTGAGGATAGAGAGAGAGAGGGATAAGGGAGAGGGGGAGGGAGAGAGAGAAGGGGATAGTGAGGATAAAGAGAGAGGGATAAGGGCGAGGGGGGGGAGAGAGAGAGAAGGGGATAGTGAGGATAAAGAGAGAGGGATAAAGGAGAGGGGGAGAGAGAGAGAGAAGGGGATAGTGAGGATAGAGAGAGAGGGATAAGGGAGAGGGGGAGGGAGAGAGAGAAGGGGATAGTGAGGATAAAGAGAGAGGGATAAGAGAGAGGGGGAGGGAGAGAGAGAAGGGGATAGTGAGGATAAAGAGAGAGGGATAAGGGAGAGGGGGAGGGAGAGAGAGAAGGGGATAGTGAGAATAAAGAGAGAGGGATAAGGGAGAGGGGGAGGGAGAGAGAGAAGGGGATAGTGAGGATAAAGAGAGAGGGATAAGGGAGAGGGGGAGGGAGAGAGAGAAGGGGGATAGTGAGGATAAAGAGGAGAGGGATAAGGGAGAGGGGAGGGAGAGAGAGAAGGGGATAGTGAGGATAAGAGAGAGGGATAAGGGAGAGGGGGAGGGAGAGAGAGAAGGGGGATAGTGAGGATAAAGAGAGAGGGATAAGGGAGAGGGGAGGGAGAGAGAGAAGGGGATAGTGAGGATAGAGAGAGAGGGATAAGGGAGAGGGGGAGGGAGAGAGAGAAGATGATAGTGAGGATAGAGAGAGAGGGATAAGGGAGAGGGGGAGGGAGAGAGAGAAGGGGATAGTGAGGATAAAGAGAGAGGGATAAGAGAGAGGGGGAGGGGAGAGAGAGAAGGGGATAGTGAGGATAAAGAGAGAGGGATAAGGGAGAGGGGGAGGGAGAGAGAGAAGGGGATAGTGAGGATAAAGAGAGAGGGATAAGAGAGAGGGGGAGGGAGAGAGAGAAGGGGATAGTGAGGATAAAGAGAGAGGGATAAGGGAGAGGGGAGGGGAGAGAGAGAAGGGGATAGTGAGGATAAAGAGAGAGGGATAAGGGAGAGGGGGAGGGAGAGAGAGAGAAGGGGATAGTGAGGATAAAGAGAGAGGGATAAGGGAGAGGGGGAGGGAGGGAGAGAGAGAAGGGGATAGTGAGGATAAAGAGAGAGGGATAAGAGAGAGGGGGAGGGAGAGAGAGAAGGGGATAGTGAGGATAAAGAGAGAGGGATAAGGGAGAGGGGAGGGGAGAGAGAGAAGGGGATAGTGAGGATAAAGAGAGAGGGATAAGGGAGAGGGGGAGGGAGAGAGAGAGAAGGGGATAGTGAGGATAAAGAGAGAGGGATAAGGGAGAGGGGGAGGGAGGGAGAGAGAGAAGGGGATAGTGAGGATAAAGAGAGAGGGATAAGGGAGAGGGGGAGGGAGGGAGAGAGAGAAGGGGATAGTGAGGATAAAGAGAGAGGGATAAGGGAGAGGGGGAGGGAGAGAGAGAGAAGGGGGATAGTGAGGATAAAGAGAGAGGGATAAGGGCGAGGGGGAGGGAGAGAGAGAAGGGGGATGGTGAGGATAAAGAGAGAGGGATAAGGGAGAGGGGGAGGGAGAGAGAGAGAAGGGGATAGTGAGGATAGAGAGAGAGGATAAGAGAGAGGGGGAGGGAGAGAGAGAAGGGGATAGTGAGGATAAAGAGAGAGGGATAAGGGCGAGGGGGAGGGAGAGAGAGAGAAGGGGATAGTGAGGATAAAGAGAGAGGGGATAAGGGGAAGGAAGGAGTGAGATGGGGATAAAGAGAGAGGGCTGGGGGGAGTGGAGGGGGATATAATGAGAAGATGGGGGGAAAAGGGAGGAAAGAGTGAGAGGAGGCTAAAGAGAAAGGGATGGGGGGAAGGGGATATAATGAGAAAGATGGGGGGAGAGAAATGGAGATGCGGGTGAAGAGAGGGGGAAGGGGACAGAGGGGTATAAGGAGAGAGGGGGAAGGGAGAGGGAAGGGAGAGGTGTAATGGTACCACCTTGTCTCAAGAGTATCCGGGTCATTCCGTTACAGAGGGGAATAAAGAGAGGGGGAAGGGAGAGAGGGAGGCAGAGAGAAGGAGAAGAGGATAAAGAGAGGGGGAAGAGAGGAGGGCAGAGAGAAGAACAGGATAAAGAGAGGGGGAAGGGAGAGAAGGGCAGAGAGAAGGAGAAGAGGATAAAGAGAGGGGGAAGGGAGAGAGGGCAGAGAGAAGAACAGGATAAAGAGAGGGGGAAGGGAGAGAGGGCAGAGAGAAGGAGAAGAGGATAAAGAGAGGGGGAAGGGAGAGAGGGCAGAGAGAAGAACAGGATAAAGAGAGGGGGAAGGGAGAGAGGGCAGAGAGAAGGAGAAGAGGATAAAGAGAGGGGGAAGGGAGAGAGAGGGCAGAGAGAAGAACAGGATAAAGAGAGGGGGAAGGGAGAGAGGGCAGAGAGAAGGAGAAGAGGATAAAGAGAGGGGGAAGGGAGAGAGGGCAGAGAGAAGGAGAAGAGGATAAAGAGAGGGGGAAGAGAGAGGGCAGAGAGAAGAACAGGATAAAGAGAGGGGGAAGGGAGAGAGGGCAGAGAGAAGGAGAAGAGAGAAGAGGATAAGAGAGGGGGAAGAGAGAGAGGGCAGAGAGAAGAACAGGATAAAGAGAGGGGGAAGGGAGAGAGGGCAGAGAGAAGGAAAATGCGATAAAGAGAGGGGGGAAGGGGGAGGGAGAGGGCGGAGAGAATGAGAAGGGGATGAAGAAGAGGGGGAAAGGAAAGGGGGAGAGATGGGGAAGAGAGAGGGTGTAATGGTCACCACATTGTCTCAGAGTATCACGGGTCATTCTATTACAGAGGGGAATAAAGAGAGGGGGAAGGGAGAAGGGGAAAGAAGGAGAGGAGAGAGGAAGGAGGAAGAGTGGAAGAGAGTCAGAGGGGGGTAAAGAGAGGTGGAAAGGAGAGGGGGAGGGAGAGGGCAGAGAGAATGAGAAGGGGGTAAAGAGAAGGGGGAATGGAGAGGGAGATAAAGAGCGGGGGGAGGAGGGGGGGAGGGGGAAGGAGAGGAGAGCAGGAAGGGAGAGGGGAATAAAAAGAGGAGTGTGAAGGGAGAGAGAGTCAGAGGGGGATAAAGAGGGGTGGAAGTGAGAGGGGGGTAAAGAGAGAGGGCTGGGAGAAGGGAGACGGGGGAGAGGGGTGAGGGGAAAGGGAAGGGCAGAGTGAAAGGGGAATAAAGAGAGAGGGGGAGTGAGACGGGGATAAAATGAGAAAGATGGGAGAGGTGAGAGAGAGGGAGAAAGAGAGAGAGAGGGGGTGATGGGGAAAGGAGAGGGAGAAAAGAGTGAAACGAGGATAAAGAAAGGGGTGGGGGAAGGGGAGGAGGATACAATTACAAAGATGGGGGGGAGAGAAAGGGAGAGGGGGATAACTAGTAAGGGATGGGGGAGGGAGGGAGAGAGAGGGGGGGAGAGTGAGACAGGGCTAAAGAGAGAGGGATGAGGGGGAAGGGAAGGGGAGTGGAGGGGAGAAGGAGAGGGGGGGAGAGAAAAGGAGAGGAGTAGGAAGGGAGAGGGGGGAAAGAGAGTGGGGGGATAAAGAGAGTGGGGGGGAAGGGAATGTGAGGAGATGGGGAGGGGGGTGATAGTGAATGCGATTCTCCTCCTGCCGCCTTTATGTCGGTGTAATTCTTCTGTTTTCTCTGGAAGGGGCGATGCCGCGATATAATCACACATGTGCGATTCGGGACGCTGTGGGACGGGAACAAGCAATCCCTCTGGTGAGTATAGGGCGGGTCCAATATCATACCTGAGGAGACCCCCGGGATCTAGGATATTTTGGTGGGGGGGGGTGATCTCTGTGAACTCTAACGGTGTGTTTCCCTGCAGGGTGCGGTTGGGCGGGTCGGATGGTGGTGATGGGTTCGTCATCGCAGCATTGGCGGATTATCCTGCACCCTCCCCCAACCTGAGAAGAAGCTCCACATTCCAGCAGACCGTGACATGGCCCAGGAGGAGGGGCCAGACCTGGATCACATAACACAGGAGGAGGGGCCAGACCTAGATCACATGGCACAGAGGGAGGGGCCGGACCTGGATCACATGACCCAGGAGGAGGGGCCAGACCTGGATCACATGGCACAGGAGGAGGGGCCAGACCTGGATCACATGACCCAGGAGGAGGGCCAGACCTGGATCACATGGCACAGGAGGAGCGGCCAACCTGGATCACATGGCACAGAGAGGAGGGGCCAGATGGATCACTGAGGGAGCTGTCAGTGGATTCTCTGATTGGTGGAAGTGCCCCCATACGAAGACCTCTTCTTTTCTCCATCCATCCTCTTCTGGGGGAGGGGGAAATCCGAAATCCCTTTCAATGTAGTGCCTGGGGGGTCCCTCAGTCTGCCTGTAAAGTGACACATCTGTACCCCGTATGGAACCTGCTGCAGCAAAACTCACATTTCTAAGGAGAAAAATTTGTTTATTCAAATGTACTTCGGGGGGAGGGGGGGGGGGGAAACAAGGTCCTCTTTCCAACAACCCTTGTGGGGGGGTCTTATTGGAATCTGGAAGCTCCCTTTAAAAAAAATGCCCCCCGTGTAGATCGATCTTCAATCATGACGCCCTCTGCTGCATCACCGCCGGGCCCCCAAAAAAAACACTCCACTGTCAATGAAGGCAAGCCACCTACTGCAGGCTCCACCCTTTTCACAGCATGCACCAGTTGGTGATGTCACAAGGGGGGGCAGTGCCACCAGGCAACATTGCCAGGTGGCTCCAGGTGACATTTCCAGGCGGCTCCGCCCCTTACCTATATAAGAACTGAGGATTGGCTGAGCCTGCAGTAGGCGGTTTGCCTTCATTGACAGTGGAGCGTTTTTCTTTCTTTTTTTAGGGGCCGACGGGCATCATGATCGACGATGGATCGACTATATCTACTATATGTGTTTTATTTTTTCATTCACATGGGGGGGTGGAATCCGGGGGCCCCCTTTTTAAAGGGGGTTTCCAGATTCCGATAACCCCATGGCAACAGATCCATAATCCCATAACTACCGGCCAAGGTTGTCGGAAAGAGGCCCTTGTCCTAAAGCACTCCCCCATGTTGAGAGAATGAGGCCTGGTATAGTTCAGGAGGGGGTGGGCACTCAAGGTTGTTGGAAAGAGGCCCTTGTCCCCAAAGCAACTCCCCATCCCCCTAACCCTAACTGTCTTCCTAACCCTAACTGTCTTCCTAACCCTAAACCGTCTTCCTAACCCTAGCTGTATTCCTAACCCTAGCTGTCTTCCTAACCCTAGCTGTCTTCCTAACCCTAACTGTCTTCCTAACCCTAACTGTCTTCCTAACCCTAGCTGTCTTCCTAACCCTAGCTGTCTTCCTAACCCTAGCTGTATTCCTAACCCTAGCCGTATTCCTAACCCTAGCTGTATTCCTAACCCTAGCTGTATCCCTATCTGTATCCCTTTCCCTAGCTGTATCCCTAGCTGTATCCCTAACCCTAGCTGTATCCCTAACCCTAGCTGTATCCCTAACCCCAATCCTAGCTGTATTCCTAACTCTAGCTGTATTCCTAACCCTAGCTGTATTCCTACCCCTGACTGTATTCCTAACCCTAATCCTAGCTGTATTACCAACCCTACCCCTAGCTGTATTCCTACCCCTAGCTGTATCCCTACCCCTAGCTGTATCCCTAACCCTACCCCTAGCTGTATTCCTAACCCTAATCCTAGCTGTATTCCTACCCCTAGCTGTATTCCTAACCCTAGCTGTATTCCTAACCCTAATCTTAGCTGTATTCCTACCCCTAGCTGTAGGATTAGGGTTAGGAATACAGCTAGAATCTAGCTGTATTCCCAACCCTACCCCTAGCTGTATCCCTAACCCTAGCTGTATCCCTAACCCTAGCTGTATTCCTACCCCTAGCTATATTCCTACCCCTAGCTGTATTCCTAACCCTAGCTGTATTCCTAACCCTACCCCTAGCTGTATCCCTAACCCTAGCTGTATTCCTAATCCTAATCCTAGCTGTATTCCGAACCCTAGCTGTATTCCTAACCCTAGCTCTATTCCTAATCCTAGCTGTATTCCTACCCCTAGCTGTATTCATAACCCTAACTGTATTCATAACTCTAATCCTAGCTGTATTCCTACCCATAACTGTATTAATAACCCTAAGCCTTTTTTCCTAATCCTAACCCTAGCTGTATTCAGAACCCTAACCATATTCCTAACCTTAGCTGTATCCCTATCCCTAACCCTAGCTGTATCCCTAACCCTAGCTGTATTCAGAACCCTAACCATATTCCTAACCTTAGCTGTATCCCTATCCCTAGCTGTATTCAGAACCCTAACCATATTCCTAACCTTAGCTGTATCCCTATCCCTAACCATATTCCTAACCTTAGCTGTATCCCTATCCCTAACCATATTCCTAACCTTAGCTGTATCCCTATCCCTAACCCTAGCTGTATCCCTAACCCTAGCTGTATTCAGAACCCTAACCATATCCCTAACCCTAGCTGTATCCCTAACCCTAGCTGTATTCAGAACCCTAACCATATCCCTAACCCTAGCTGTATCCCTAACCCTAGCTGTATTCAGAACCCTAACCATACCCTAACCCTAGCTGTATTCAGAAACCCTAACCATAACCTAGCTGACCTGTATCCCTATCCAATATTCCTAACCTTAGCTGTATCCCTATCCCTAACCCTAGCTGTATCCCTAACCCTAGCTGTCAGAACCCTAACTATATCCCTAACCCTAGCTGTATCCCTAACCCTAGCTGTATTCAGAACCCCCTAACCCTAGCTGTTCCCCCTAACCTAGCTGTATTCAGACCCTAACCATATTCCTAACCTTAGCTGTATTCGAACCCTAACCATATTCCTAACCTTACTGTATCCCTATCCCTAACCCTAGCTGTATCCCTCCCTATGTATTGATTCCTAACCCTAATTCCTAATTACTGTAACCTTAGCTGTTTAACCCTAACCATATTCCTAACCTTAGCTGTATCCCTATCCCTAACCATATTCCTAACCTTAGCTGTATCCCTATCCCTAACCCTAGCTGTATCCCTAACCCTAGCTGTATTCAGAACCCTAACCATATTCCTAACCTTAGCTGTATTCAGAACCCTAACCATATTCCTAACCTTAGCTGTATCCCTATCCCTAACCCTAGCTGTATCCCTATCCCTAGCTGTATTCAGAATCCTAACCTTAGCTGTACCCCTATCCCTAACCCTAGCTGTATCCCTATCCCTAGCTGTATTCAGAATCCTAACCTTAGCTGTACCCCTATCCCTAACCCTAGCTGTATCCCTAACCCTAGCTGTATTCAGAACCCTAACCATATTCCTAACCTTAGCTGTATCCCTATCCCTAACCCTAGCTGTATCCCTATCCCTAGCTGTATTCAGAACCCTAACCATATTCCTAACCTTAGCTGTATTCAGAACCCTAACCATATTCCTAACCTTAGCTGTATCCCTATCCCTAACCATATTCCTAACCTTAGCTGTATCCCTATCCCTAACCCTAGCTGTATCCCTAACCCTAGCTGTATTCAGAACCCTAACCATATTCCTAACCTTAGCTGTATTCAGAACCCTAACCATATTCCTAACCTTAGCTGTATCCCTATCCCTAACCCTAGCTGTATCCCTATCCCTAGCTGTATTCAGAATCCTAACCTTAGCTGTACCCCTATCCCTAACCCTAGCTGTATCCCTATCCCTAGCTGTATTCAGAATCCTAACCTTAGCTGTACCCCTATCCCTAACCCTAGCTGTATCCCTAACCCTAGCTGTATTCAGAACCCTAACCATATTCCTAACCTTAGCTGTATCCCTATCCCTAACCCTAGCTGTATCCCTAACCCATATCATTATTATTATATGGAGACGATATGAATGACCTGCCCTCTGGAATATCCATGACTTATCCCACGGACTTTCTCTGCAGATCTCCATCTCTTGGATTGCTGTGACACGGATGGATCTCCGGTGTTCCTGACGGATGGAGATTCGGAGAGGAGACAACATAATGCCAATGAAGAGATGATGGAGGCCATTGGTTCAGGTGAGGTTTCTGGGGGCGGAGTTCTAGGATTCTATGTGGCTAATTACAGTACATTCCAAGGACTAGGGGCACAGCGGTCCTATAAGGGGGGGTTGTGTCCCATTAGGTTGTTGTGTCCCCCTTCCTTACTAATCTTCATATATTCCCCCCTTCTGTGCCTTGGGGTCCGGTCCCTGCAGCCCCCTTCTGTGCCTTGGGGTCCGGTCACTGCAGCCCCCTTCTGTGCCTCGGGATCCGGTCACTGAAGCCCCCTTCTGTGCCTCGGGATCCGGTCACTGCAGCCCCCTTCTGTGCCTCGGGATCCGGTCACTGCAGCCCCCTTCTGTGCCTTGGGGTCCGGTCACTGCAGCCCCCTTCTGTGCCTTGGGGTCCGGTCACTGCAGCCCCCTTCTGTGCCTCGGGATCCGGTCACTGCAGCCCCCTTCTGTGCCTTGGGGTCCGGTCACTGCAGCCCCCTTCTGTGCCTTGGGGTCCGGTCACTGCAGCCCCCTTCTGTGCCTTGGGGTCCGGTCACTGCAGCCCCCTTCTGTGCCTCGGGATCCGGTCACTGCAGCCCCCTTCTGTGCCTTGGGGTCCGGTCCCTGCAGCCCCCTTCTGTGCCTTGGGGTCCGGTCACTGCAGCCCCCTTCTGTGCCTCGGGATCCGGTCCCTGCAGCCCCATCTGTACCTCGGGATCCGGTCACTGCAGCCCCCTTCTGTGCCTCAGGATCCGGTCACTGAAGCCCCCTTCTGTGCCTAGAGATCCGGTCACTGAAGCCCCCTTCTGTGCCTCGGGGTCCGGTCACTGCAGCCCCCTTCTGTACCTCGGGATCCGGTCACTGCAGCCCCCTTCTGTACCTCGGGATCCGGTCACTGCAGCCCCCTTCTGTGCCTCGGGTTCCGGTCCCTGCAGCCCCTTCTGTACCTCGGGATCCGGTCACTGCAGCCCCCTTCTGTGCCTCAGGATCCGGTCACTGAAGCCCCCTTCTGTGCCTAGAGATCCGGTCACTGAAGCCCCCTTCTGTGCCTCGGGGTCCGGTCACTGCAGCCCCCTTCTGTACCTCGGGATCCGGTCACTGCAGCCCCCTTCTGTACCTCGGGATCCGGTCACTGCAGCCCCCTTCTGTGCCTCGGGATCCGGTCACTGCAGCCCCCTTCTGTGCCTCGGGATCCGGTCACTGCAGCCCCCTTCTGTGCCTCGGGATCCGGTCACTGCAGCCCCCTTCTGTGTTTCGGGGTCCGGTCCCAGCAGCCCCTTCTGTGCCTCGGGATCCGGTCACTGCAGCCCCCTTCTGTGCCTCGGAGTCCTGTCACTGAAGCCCCCTTCTGTGTTTCGGGATCCGGTCACTGCAGCCCCCTTCTGTGCCTCGGGATCCGGTCACTGCAGCCCCCTTCTGTACCTCGGGATCCGGTCACTGCAGCCCCCTTCTGTACCTCGGGATCCGGTCACTGCAGCCCCCTTCTGTGCCTCGGGATCCGGTCACTGCAGCCCCCTTCTGTGCCTCGGGATCCGGTCACTGCAGCCCCCTTCTGTGGCTCGGAGTCTTGTCACTGAAGCCCCCTTCTGTGTTTCGGAGTCCTGTCACTGAAGCCCCCTTCTGTGCCTCGGGATCCGGTCACTGCAGCCCCCTTCTGTACCTCGGGATCCGGTCACTGCAGCCCCCTTCTGTACCTCGGGATCCGGTCACTGCAGCCCCCTTCTGTACCTCGGGATCCAGTCACTGCAGCCCCCTTCTGTGCCTCGGGATCCGGTCACTGCAGCCCCCTTCTGTGCCTCAGGATCCGGTCACTGAAGCCCCCTTCTGTGCCTCGGGATCCGGTCACTGCAGCCCCCTTCTGTGTTTCGGGGTCCGGTCCCAGCAGCCCCTTCTGTGCCTCGGGATCCGGTCACTGCAGCCCCCTTCTGTGCCTCGGAGTCCTGTCACTGAAGCCCCCTTCTGTGTTTCGGAATCCGGTCACTGCAGCCCCCTTCTGTGCCTCGGGATCCGGTCACTGCAGCCCCCTTCTGTACCTCGGGATCCGGTCACTGCAGCCCCCTTCTGTGCCTCGGGATCCGGTCACTGCAGCCCCCTTCTGTGCCTCGGGATCCGGTCACTGCAGCCCCCTTCTGTGTTTCGGGGTCCGGTCCCAGCAGCCCCTTCTGTGCCTCGGGATCCGGTCACTGCAGCCCCCTTCTGTGCCTCGGAGTCCTGTCACTGAAGCCCCCTTCTGTGTTTCGGGATCCGGTCACTGCAGCCCCCTTCTGTGCCTCGGGATCCGGTCACTGCAGCCCCCTTCTGTACCTCGGGATCCGGTCACTGCAGCCCCCTTCTGTGCCTCGGGATCCGGTCACTGCAGCCCCCTTCTGTGCCTCGGGATCCGGTCACTGCAGCCCCCTTCTGTGGCTCGGAGTCCTGTCACTGAAGCCCCCTTCTGTGCCTCGGAGTCTTGTCACTGAAGCCCCCTTCTGTGCCTCGGGATCCGGTCACTGCAGCCCCCTTCTGTGCCTCGGGATCCGGTCACTGCAGCCCCCTTCTGTGCCTCGGGATCCGGTCCCTGCAGCCCCTTCTGTACCTCGGGGTCCGGTCCCTGCAGCCCCCTTCTGTGCCTCGGGATCCGGTCACTGCAGCCCCCTTCTGTGCCTCGGGATCCGGTCACTGCAGCCCCCTTCTGTACCTCGGGATCCGGTCACTGCAGCCCCCTTCTGTGCCTCGGGATCCGGTCACTGCAGCCCCCTTCTGTGCCTCGGGATCCGGTCCCTGCAGCCCCTTCTGTACCTCGGGGTCCGGTCCCTGCAGCCCCCTTCTGTGTCTTGGGGTAATGGTATATAACGGTGATGTAACATGTAGGTAATGGAATATAATGGTGACGTAACATGTATATAATGGTGACGTAACATGTGGGTAATGGTATATAATGGTGACGTAACATGTAGGTAATGGAATATAACGGTGACGTAACATGTATATAATGGTGACGTAACATGTGGGTAATGGAATATAACGGTGACATAACGTGTAGGTAATGGAATATAACGGTGACGTAACATGTAGGTAATGGAATATAACGGTGACGTAACGTGTAGGTAATGGAATATAACGGTGACGTAACATGTGGGTAATGGTATATAACGGTGACGTAACATGTGGGTAATGGTATATAACGGTGACGTAACATGTGGGTAATGGTATATAACGGTGACATAACATGTAGGTAATGGAATATAACGGTGACGTAACATGTAGGTAATGGAATATAACGGTGACGTAACATGTAGGTAATGGAATATAACGGTGACGTAACATGTAGGTAATGGAATATAACGGTGACGTAACGTGTAGGTAATGGAATATAACGGTGACGTAACATGTAGGTAATGGAATATAACGGTGACGTAACATGTGGGTAATGGTATATAACGGTGACGTAACATGTGGGTAATGGTATATAACGGTGACGTAACATGTGGGTAATGGTATATAACGGTGGCGTAACATGTGGGTAATGGTATATAACGGTGGCGTAACATGTGGGTAATGGTATATAACGGTGGCGTAACATGTGAGTAATGGTATATAACGGTGACGTAACATGTAGGCAATGGTATATAACGGTGGCGTAACATGTGGGTAATGGTATATAACGGTGGCGTAACATGTGGGTAATGGTATATAACAGTGGCGTAACATGTGGGTAATGGTATATAACGGTGACGTAACATGTATATAATGGTGACGTAACATGTAGGTAATGGAATATAACGGTGACGTAACATGTATATAATGGTGACGTAACATGTAGGTAATGGTATATTATGGTAACTAAGTGGTAGTTTCTGAATTGTTTCCATTGAACCTCCATAATGTTTTGTTTTTTTTCCTTTTCTCGTTAGTTGGTGATTTGGGTCCCCCAAGGAACGCCGTCCCGTCCACAGGCACAGATCACACAACAGACGATTTCCTGCTGCAAACTCCGAGGAGAGAAACCGCAGGACATGCGACCCCGTGAAGGTTCTGTCGGCCGATGCTCCTATGGCTGCAGGGCCTTTGGGCCCCTCACAATCCCGGGCAGTCAGCGGAGAACCCTATTAAACCACGGCCTTGTGTTTGGCGGGTCGGAGAGTGAGGACTATGCGGAGTCGGCTCTCGCTGTGGATTTCGGGTCGTATATTTGTATCGAGTGCGGTCAAAGCTTTTCTCAGGAGACGTCGTACATTGAGCACCGCCAGCTGCACAACCCCTATAGTCCCAGAGCTGTCCTTACTGCCAGTAGTAAAGTATGTGACGGTGACCCGAAAATCCGCTCGGCAGAACAGAAGCGATCGGGGAAAGAGTTTGCGTGTTCGGACTGTGGAAAAACGTTCATTGGCAAGTCCAATCTCATCGTCCATCAACGTTCCCACACACCGGGGAAAGCCATATGGCTGCATCTTCTGTGGGAAACACTTTGGCCGGAGCTCCGTTCTTCGCAAACACGAGCGCATCCACACCGGGGAAAAGCCGTACGCCTGCGTGTACTGCGGGAAACGGTTCAGCCAGAACTCCGGGCTGAAGAACCACGAGCGGATTCACACCGTGAAAAAACCATACGCCTGTATCGAATGTGGGCGGCGGTTCAGCCAGAGTGCCGACCTCATGGTTCATTATCGGACCCACACCGGGGAAAAGCCCTTTATATGTACTGAGTGCGGAAACAGCTTCATCCGCAGCTCCGACCTCGTCATACACCAAAGAACTCATTCCGGTATTAAGCCGTTTACCTGTACAGACTGTGGGAAAAGCTTTAGTCAGAGATCCCAAATTATACGCCACCGGAGAACCCACACGGGCGAGCGCCCGTTTACCTGCGAAGTGTGCCGAAAAAGCTTTATCCTCAGCTCCGAACTAAAGAAACATCACCGTGTCCATACCGGGGAGAAGCCTTACAAGTGTAAAGATTGTGGCAAGTCCTTCCGCCATTGTTCCAACATGAGCCGCCACCAGAAGATGCACATCGAGCTCGAGCTTCTCTAGATGAGCGCCAATCAGTGCTCCACCATGAGCTTCAATCCTTGCCCCACCATGAGCTTCAATCCTTGCCCCACCATGTGCCGCCACCAGAAGATGCACATCGAGCTTTTCTAGATGAGCGCCAATCATTGCCCCACCATGAGCTTCAATCATTGCCCCACCATGAGCTTCAATCATTGCCCCACCATGAGCTAAAATCATTGCCCCACCATGAGCTAAAATCATTGCCCCACCATGAGCTTCAATCATTGCCCCACCATGAGCTTCAATCATTGCCCCACCATGAGCTTCAATCATTGCCCCACCATGAGCTAAAATCATTGCCCCACCATGAGCTAAAATCATTGCCCCACCACGAGCTAAAATCATTACCCCACCATGAGCTTCAATCATTGCCCCACCATGAGCTTCAATCATTGCCCCACCATGAGCTTCAATCATTGCCCCACCATGAGCTAAAATCATTGCCCCACCATGAGCTAAAATCATTGCCCCACCATGAGCTAAAATCATTGCCCCACCATGAGCTTCAATCATTGCCCCACCATGAGCTTCAATCATTGCCCCACCATGAGCTAAAATCACTGCCCCACCACGAGCTAAAATCATTACCCCACCATGAGCTTCAATCATTGCCCCACCATGAGCTTCAATCATTGTTCCAACATGAGCCGCGACCAGAAGATGCACATCGAGCTCGAGCTCCTCTAGATGAGCTCCAATCATTGCTCCACCATGAGCTTCAAACATTGTCCCACCATGAGCTTCAAACATTGTCCCACCATGAGCTTCAAACATTGCCCCACCATGAGCTTCAATCTGCCCCACCATGAGCTAAAATCATTGCCCCACCATGAGCTAAAATCATTGCCCCACCATGAGCTTCAATCTGCCCCACCAAGCTTCAATCATTGCCCCACCATGAGCTTCAATCATTGCCCCACCATGAGCTTCAATCATTGCCCCACCCATGAGCTTCAATCATTGCCCCACCATGAGCTAAAATCATTGCCCCACCACGAGCTAAAATCATTACCCCACCATGAGCTTCAATCATTGCCCCACCATGAGCTTCAATCATTGCCCCACCATGAGCTTCAATCATTGCCCCACCATGAGCTAAAATCATTGCCCCACCATGAGCTAAAATCATTGCCCCACCATGAGCTAAAATCATTGCCCCACCATGAGCTTCAATCATTGCCCCACCATGAGCTTCAATCATTGCCCCACCATGAGCTAAAATCACTGCCCCACCACGAGCTAAAATCATTACCCCACCATGAGCTTCAATCATTGCCCCACCATGAGCTTCAATCATTGTTCCAACATGAGCCGCGACCAGAAGATGCACATCGAGCTCGAGCTCCTCTAGATGAGCTCCAATCATTGCTCCACCATGAGCTTCAAACATTGTCCCACCATGAGCTTCAAACATTGTCCCACCATGAGCTTCAAACATTGTCCCACCATGAGCTTCCACCATTGCTCCACCATGAGCTTCAACCATTGCTCCACCATGAGCTTCAATCATTGCTCCACCATAAGCCCCCACCAGATGATGCACATCGAGCTTGAGCTTCTATAGATGAGCTTCTGTCATTGTTCCACCATGAGCTTCAATCATTACTCCACCGTGAGCTTCAATCATTGCTCCACCGTGAGCTTCAATCATTGCTCCACCGTGAGCTTCAATCATTGCTCCACCGTGAGCTTCAATCATTGCTCCACCATGAGCTTCAATCATTGCTCCACCGTAAGCTTCAATCATTGCCCAACCGTAAGCTTCAATCATTGCCGCCACCGTGAGCTTCAATCATTCCGCCACCGTGAGCTTCAATCATTGCCCAACCGTGAGCTTCAATCATTTCCGCCACCGTGAGCTTCAATCATTGCCGCCACCGTGAGCTTCAATCATTGCCGCCACCGTGAGCTTCAATCATTGCCGCCACCGAACTTCAATCATTGCCGACCGTGACTTCAATCATTGCCGCCACCGTGAGCTTCAATCATTGCCGCCACCGTGAGCTTCAATCATTGCCGCCACCGCCACCGTGAGCTTCAATCATTGCCGCCACCGTGAGCTTCAATCATTGCCGCCACCGTGAGCTTCAATCATTGCCGCCACCGTGAGCTTCAATCATTGCCGCCACCGTGAGCTTCAATCATTGCCGCCACCGTGAGCTTAAATCCTTGCTCCACCATTAAAGCCTCAATCATTGCCCCACCATTAAAGCCTCAATCATTGCCCCACCATGAGCTTCAATCATTGCCCCACCATGAGCTTCAATCATTGCTCCACCATAAGCAGCCACCAGAATATGCACATTGAGCTCGAGCTTCTATAGATGAGCTTCAATCATTGCCCCACCATGAGCTTCAATCATTGCCCCACCATGAGCTTCAATCATTGCTCCACCATGAGCTTCAATCATTGCTCCACCATAAGCAGCCACCAGAATATGCACATCGAGCTCAAGCTTCTATAGATGAGCTTCAATCATTGCTCCACCATGAGCTCCAATCATTGCTCCACCATGAGCTCCAATCATTGCTCCACCATAAGCAGCCACCAGAATATGCACATCGAGCTCGAGCTTCTATAGATGAGCTTCAATCATTGCCCCACCATGAAGGTCCCTCAGAAGGTAGACATGAACCTCCTAGACGTGAGCTCATGGTTTCTGTTCTTCTGTAATGTGATAGATGACCTGTGTTTGCTTCAGTCACCGCTCCACCACGTGCTGTCCCCAGAAGGTACACGTGGCCCTCAAGCTCCTCTAGATGTGAGCCCAGTTATGGTTCCTGTTTGTAACGGAACGTCCGTCCCCCCCACTCCTCTGAGTTCTTTCCCCATATTCCACTTCCTGCCAGTCTGAATATAGATATCAGATATTCCAACCACTGATAACCAAGAACAAGACGAGACTCGTTTGATTGCTGAACATGGAATGTTTATTAGAAGCAGAATACAAGTCTTATATACAGTAGAAGAGGAGGCTCCACCCCCCTGCTCATATTACTCTAGCAATACACCTGTAACCAGAAACATCAATTAACATGAGCTAATTAACTAATCCCTTAAAGCAGCCGATGCGACTCCGCCCCCTCCTGGGCATTGTGATGAATAAATCAGGATGTCACTACAGGTCAGACTTGTTGTCACCGAGCGTCACACAGTAGATGATTCTAATGGTCAGGGGGGGGGGTTAACTTCGTTTACGATATTCCATTCCACCAACTTACGACAGCTTATCCGACATTCCACAATCCAGCAGACGAACCCCAATAATGAGACACAGCTCCATTTGAGGTTAAAATGAACAGATTCTTTATTGGTAAACTCAGGCTTTTATACAGTTAGAAACACCAAGGAACAATGGCTTAACTCCACCCACAACATGACACAAGGAGCTCAATACACATCTTTTAGGAGACAGATATTCTGACTCAGAGATAATCTACATGAGCTAATTACTAATCATTTCCCCAGACAAGGTGACTCTGAGATGAGCTCTTTTCACCTGCTATACAATACACATTTAGCATCAATAGAATTCACACAATACAGTGTCAATTAGCATCACACAATGAGAGGTTCTTGAGAGCCAGACTAAGGTTCATTTACATGACAGTAGCAGACGACATTAAACACCTTAACAGTCTGTGTTCCCACATTGAAGGAGTCAGGCGCCGTACACACGGCAGAGAACCTCGACGGGCAGAACACATCGTTCCGCCCGTCGAGGTTCTCTCCCGGCCGTCGAATTCGGCGACCCGCCCGTCGGGAATGGCAACCAGCCATTCTTCCAGGCGGGCCGTCGAGGAAATAGAGAGCGTGCTCTCTATTTCGGCTCGACGGGCTTCCCGACGGGAAGCTCGCCGAGACCGTACACACGGCCGAGGTCCTCGCTGGAATGTGCATTCCAGCGAGGTTCTCGCTGGTTTTCAGCGAGAACCTCGGCCGTGTGTACGGCGCCTCACTCTTCTATTGACCGGTTGCGTTCAGCCTGTAATTAGTTCTTGCAGACACTCTTGAATATATTGTGGATTACATTACTGCCCCATCTCAGGTATTCCAAGATATCAGTTCTTAGTCATCCTATGCCCCTAGCGGACATAGGATGACTTTAGACACAAGAGTCATCGATGAAGCTGAAACAGGAGTACCCCACACCCTTCAAGAGCCTCTGGGTCCCACGGGCCATTCCATTACAATGATACATTATCATAAGTATAAACACAGGACACCTTCTCACAATAGCAGGGGCTCCAGCAGAAGTCGGCCCATCTCCTCCATTCATTTATTACGCTGTATCCATCCTTCTTCCGTTCATTCATTACTCTCTATGTCCATCTTGGGCCATCATCAGAAGATGCATATAGATCTTCTAGCTGTGAACCCCACAGGGGTGTCGGCCTTCTTCCTGCCATAGAAGATATGTCACGTGTCGGCCAGCCCCACCATCCAGCGAGAAGATGGACTTGGAGCTTCTCTTGTCATACATTTGTTTTATCTCATGAAGATGAGCTCTTTGTACCGAGTGCCAACTTCCCCACAGGCAGGAAGAAGACCTTCCACCACTTCTCCAACATAAGATGCCATCCATACATGTTCATGGAGCGGAAATGTCTTCATACTGCCCCAGCCGTGTTTCATTCAAACCAGTGGAAGTAAAATGCCGAGAACGTTTGTTGGGTCACTTCTCCGACATAAGATGCCATCCAAATATTGTACATGGAGCGGAAATGTCTTCATACTGCCCCACAGGCAGGAAGAAGTCCTCCCACCACTTCTCCGACATAAGGTGCCATCCATACATGTTCATGGAGCGGAAATGTCTTCATACTGCCCCAGAGGCAGGAAAAAGTCCTTCCACCACTTCTCCGACATAAGATGTCATCCATACATGTTCATGGAGCGGAAATGTCTTCATACTGCCCCACAGGCAGGAAGAAGTCCTCCCACCACTTCTCCGACATAAGGTGCCATCCATACATGTTCATGAAGCGGAAATGTCTTCATACTGCCCCACAGGCAGGAAAAAGTCCTTCCACCACTTCTCCAACATAAGATACCATCCATACATGTTCATGGAGTGGAAATGTCTTCATACTGCCCCACAGGCAGGAAGAAGTCCTCCCACCACTTCTCCGACATAAGATGTCATCCATACATGTTCATGGAGCGGAAATGTCTTCATACTCACCCAGCTGTGTTTCATTCAAACCAGTGGAAGTAAAATGCCGAGAACGTTTGTTGGGTCACTTCTCTGACATAAGATGCCATCCAAACATTGTACATGGAGCGGAAATGTCTTCATACTGCCCCACAGGCAGGAAAAAGTCCTTCCACCACTTCTCCGACATAAGGTGCCATCCATACATGTTCATGGAGCGGAAATGTCTTTATACTGCCCCACAGGCAGGAAGAAGTCCTCCCACCACTTCTCCGACATAAGGTGCCATCCATACATGTTCATGGAGCGCAAATGTCTTCATACTGCCCCAGCCGTGTTCCATTCAAACCAGTGCAAGTAAAATGCCGAGAACGCTTGTTGGGTCTCTTCTCTCCTGGGATCTGCCTGCTGCGAGATTCACACTGCCACCAATACAGAATCATGTTCTGGTTCCGAGTCCATCGTCTCTGGTTACAGCTTTCTACTTCCTAACATTCAACACGCCTTGCCTGACCATGGTGAACCTTTATGGGTCCTAAAACAGGTGCACTTTAAACTGACTCAGTTCTGCTTTATATCGTGTTCTTGATTCTCTGTTACTTTGCACAAAGTCTGCCTGTTAGGAGGTGACTTGGCCACGGCCGCCATAAGTCATCCCAATGTCTGTCTGTGTGTGTTTATGATGGGGTGTCCAGCCATTGTACTACCTATCCAATAAATTGTCTTTCTCATCTCATCCTTCATCGTTGGTGATTACTGGAGAGACATTTAGGGCTTAACATGGTCCATACAGAAGAAACCCAAAGATTGGTAGAGGTGACACCGACACAAACCCAAAGATTGGTAGAAGTGACACCGACACAAACCCAAAGATTGGTAGAAGTGACACCGACACAAACCCAAAGATTGGTAGAGGTGACACTGACACAAACACAAAGATTGGTAGAGGTGACACAAACCCAAAGATTGGTAGAGGTGACACCGACACAAACCCAAAGATTGGTAGAAGTGACACCGACACAAACCCAAAGATTGGTAGAAGTGACACCAACACAAACCGAAAGATTGGTAGAAGTGACACCGACACAAACCCAAAGATTGGTAGAGGTGACACTGACACAAACACAAAGATTGGTAGAGGTGACACAAACCCAAAGATTGGTAGAGGTGACACCGGCACAAACCCAAAGATTGGTAGAAGTGACACCGACACAAACCCAAAGATTGGTAGAAGTGACACTGACACAAACCCAAAGATTGGTAGAGGTGACACAAACCCAAAGATTGGTAGAGGAGACACGACACAAACCTAAAGATTGGTAGAGGAGACACCGACACAAACCCAAAGATTGATAGAGGTGACACTGACACAAACCCAAAGATTGGTAGAGGAGACACCGACACAAACCCAAAGATTGGTAGAGGAGACACCGACACAAACCCAAAGGTTGGTAGAGGTGACACAAACCCAAAGATTGGTAGAGGAGACACCGACACAAACCCAAAGATTGGTAGAGGTGACACCGACACAAACCCAAAGATTGGTAGAGGAGACACCGACACAAACCCAAAGATTGGTAGAGGAGACACCGACACAAACCCAAAGATTGGTAGAGGAGACACCGACACAAACCCAAAGGTTGGTAGAGGAGACACCGAAACAAACCCAAAGGTTGGTAGAGGTGACACCGACACAAACCCAAAGATTATTAGAGGTGACACCGACACACACCCAAAGATTATTAGAGGTGACACCGACACAAATCCAAAGATGGAATAAATCCAAAATCACCAAGAACTCCAGCACAGATATCACAACCCGAATAAAATATTCTCATAGTGCAGTACAGGCTCTTCTCACGGAACGACCAGGTTCCGTTCCAACGAAATGAGGAGCCACAAGTAATCAATATTTTAAGCATTCTTAGCTACTGGAACAGGTGGATCGGAGCTTCTACCTCTTGTGCAATGCCTGGTGAGACCAAGAACACGGCACTAAGCCTATGAAGTCTCTGTAAACCTCCATATAGTCAATGCAAAAAAGGACAAAGGCTGGTGCTATGAAAGGCAGCTACAACATTGTTTCATTATTGCATGTAAACCGCAGTCAGAAAGAAAGCCAACGTGTTTCGGACCTTAACTATGTCTCAAGGATTAAGGCCTGATGGCCGAAACACGTTGGCTTTCTTTCTGAGTGCGGTTTACATGCAATAATAAAATAATGTTTTAGCTGCCTTTCAAAGCACCAGCCTTTGTCCTTTTTTGCATGGACTATATGGAGGTTTACAGAGACCTTTCTCAGAGTGCCGTGTTCTTGGTCTCACCAGGCATTGCACAGGAGGTAGGAGCTCAGATCCACCTGTTCCAGTAGTTAAGAATGCTTAAAAATATTGATTACTTGTGGCTCCTCATTTCGTTGGAACGGAACCTGGTCGTTGGAACCTCATTTAACAACAAATACGTTTAACATCCTGGTCATTGTGTGTAAACGGCGCTCGTCGTCATATTGCGTTCCACTCTGGAACACATACGGCGACCGTGCGATGACGTCATCGCCCGGCGCTGCGTGCGTTCCGGCCTGAAATGCGCAAGTGTGCTCGAATCGGTGCTTTATTCACTACACCTGTAAACAGAAAAGTGTGCACACTGTTCTATTACTGTCAGCCATAGCCGGCCGCACTACAATCTACTGGTACCATCGTTCCCCAAGCCGGACATCATGCCAAGGTGATCTCCACCACCATTTAGCTCATGCTGCCATTGCTGGGGACAACCTAAATATATCATCCTTCAGGAGACCATACCCTACAGAAACCCTTGCTGCTGAAATACTACAATACTCATGCCTTGCAAAACGGATAAGTAACAATTTCGTCACTTATAATGCTCTAGAATTACCTGCTCCACATATTGCTTGTACAAAGTTCTGTACTTAAACCTAGTTACTTAATACTAACCTGCTGTTTGGGATTACTCAGTGTGTCTTCAGTTGCCCACTGTGGAATATCGTAAAGGGACATACACTCTCAATTCAGCTGAGCTATACTGGCCTCTTACGCAAATATTACTTGCCTACAGTATTCTTATTTGCTACGTGCTTGACATACGTTGTTAAATGTATACAGGCTCACGCCCTAAATTACTGAACATGTTAGCTCCTGTATTTTCATGCCAAGGGTTGTAGGTATTTTATACCTGCTCCCTTAGTAGCCCAACACATTCCCTTATGGTAAGTGATATGATGTAGGGAACCCCCAAACTCCAGTTCTCTGATTGGAGTGACGCCTGGGGTCCAGTACTGATAATCACTTGCATAGGAAAGTGCATTGCAATCTTTAATGCAGTTGTGCTCGTTGATCTTTATTGTAACTTTTCTACACTAGCGGTTGGAGGCATGTTGTAATACCTCCGCCCTTAGTAGCTCAGATGATGTAGTGAAGCCACAAACTCCTGTTCTCAGATTGGAGCGACGCCTGGGGTCCAGTACTCAAATCTTACATAACATAGGGAGGTGCATTAAATTCTTTCCTTAACCGCAGTTGTGGTTCACTCTCGTTCACCGTAGTTTGTGACATTGTGTCATGGAAATTCCGCTGTACGCTATGCACACACCATGGATTCATTGCTAATGAGCACACATTTAGTCTTATGATATATTGCATCTTACACCATCATTCTATTTCCCGTTTATCCCCGGTAAACAGACATCACTACAGCTCACGTTCTCAGCTCCGTCGGCATCACTGCCCAGCGACTAGTGAGCTCCGCCTTTTATTCGTAAACAACTAAAGCTTTGACAAACAGGAAGTGATGGCTCCAGCAGCCAATCGCCTCCTCCATGGGAAGTGACATCACAGGATGTGACCGCCACACAGGAAATGACCTAATCAGGATATCCTTCCAACAGGATGAGTTAAATACAAACAACCAATGCTAAAGAAGGCTAATGCGCGTGTCTGGCCAGGGAAAGTGTGTGTAGCATTTTTTTTCAAATATGGATGTTTTCCCTGACCAGGGACATAAGTCCCTGTATTACTGCTGATAGGAATCCTTATTAAGTGCGTGAGGGCGTAACTTGTATAGCACTACAAATGCGAACTGAATCGCCTCAAGGCGCTTTTTGCATCCAGTGTCATCTTGTGTCTTCAAAAGAGGTGGGTCTTAAGTTTTTTTTTCTAAAGGCCCGATGGTTTTCTTCCATCCGGATGTCCGTGGGTAGAGTGTTCCATAGCTCTGGTCCTTGGACTGCAAATCTTCGTTCTCCTTTAGATTTTAGTGAGTTAACTTGTATAGCGATACACATGTGAACTAAAATCGCCTCAAGGCGCTTTTCCCATCCGGCGTCATCCTAATCCTTCAGAAGAGGTGGGTCTTGAGTTCTTACCAGAAGGCCCGATGGTTTTCTTCCATGCTGATGTCCGTGGGTAGAGCGTTCCATAGCCGTGGTCCTTGGACTGCGAATCTTCGTTCTTCTTTAGATTTGTAGTGGGTCTTCGGGATGTGGAGGAGGTCTTGGTTAGCTGACCGAAGGGCGCGACTAGGGTTGTAGTGATTTATTTTTTTAGAGGTATTGCGGACCGTTTTCATAAGTGCATTTTTGAGTGAGGCAGAGGGTCTTGAATGTAACCTGATCCTTCACGGCTAGCCTATGAAGGGTCCTCAGGGACGCGGTGATTGATTCCCAGGGTTTTTTCCCCATTACCAGTCTGGCTGCCATGTTCTGGACGACTTGTAGACATGAAATTTGGTATTTCGGAAGTCCGAGGTGGAGGGAGTTTGCGTAGTCGAGTCGGGAATTGATGATTGTTCCGACTTCTACCACTGTGTCCTTTTCCGGGATGAAGGTGAGGAGTCTACGCAGCAGGTGGAGAAGGTAGTGAAATCCCCTGACTACTGATCCTATTTGTGCGTCCATCGTCATGTCTGAGTCAAAGATGATTTTGACTTGGGGGCAGTGTTGCCAACCATCCGTATTTTTACGAACAGTTCGTAAAAACGGGCACTTTGTCCGTGGTTGAGGAAATGTGCCAGTAAAAATAGCCGAGATTGGTTCGGCTTGGAACCGCGCATGGAGATTGGAGGCAGGGGGTGATTGGAGGCATGGGGAGATGGTGGTTGCGTTGGCACCTTAGAGAGGAATGGAAGCAGGGGTTGTTAGTTGCAGGGGGTGATTGGAGGCAGGGGGAGATTGAAGGCAGGGGGTGTTAGTGGCACCACAGAGGGGATGGTGGCATCGCAGAGGGTGGGGATGGAGACAGGGGTTGTTGGTGGCACCGCAGAGGGGGATGGAGGCAGGGGGTGTTAGTGGCACCGCAGAGGGGGATGGTGGCATCGCAGAGGGGGGGGATGGAGACAGGGGTTGTTGGTGGCACCGCAGAGGGGGGTGGAGGCAGGGGACGATGGAGGCAGGGGGTTTTAGTGGCACCGCAGAGGGGGATTGTGGCCTCACAGAGGGTGGGGATGGAGACAGGGATTATTGGTGGCACCGCAGAGGGTGATTGGAGGCAGGGGGTGATTGGAGGCAGGGGGTGACTAAAAAATTATATCGAAAATAACAAAAATATGTTTTTTTACCTTAATATCTACCATAAATCACATTGCCATTTGCCTAGCGTACTTGTTTGTAGCCTAAATACTGACATTTGCACCTAAAAATTTTATGTAGTAACTTTTGTGAAATGCCAGTAAAAACGTGGCTGCGTCAGTAAATTTTGGATGTCGTGCCAGTAAATTTCAATCTGGTTGGTTGGCAACAATGCTTTGGTGCTTGGGTTGTCCAAGGATGGTGGGTGAAGTGCCTGTTGTCCTAGAGTTTTTCTTTTGGTTTGCGTGGAGAATTAGAAGTTCAGTTTTGGATCCATTAAGTTTGAGGGAGTTCTCCATCATCCAATCGTTGATTAATGTGAGGCAATTTTCTAGTGTGTGGTATTGGTCTTTTTTGTTGGTGATGCCAAGGTACAACGCATACACAGATTATACTACCGTTCCCGGCGATGGAAGGCTATCTGCAGGGGCACGGTACGAATCCCGACCTGTGCTGATCAGACACACAGCAGAGACAAGAGCGTACATCCACCTAAAACCGATAATGCCCTTGCAGAGTGAACATATCCCCTCTAGACGAGCGTCTGTGCAACGCACAGGGCCCCCTTTGCTGGCGGACATTTCCCCACTCTGCAAACACCTCTCTCCAACCTCAGGAAGTTTTCCACTACCAGACGGGACTCAACCAGCATCAGACCGCCCCAGTCAGCTCTTTAGAGCGAGTTGCAGGAGAACTAACACTGGGCGACACTATGACAATACATAATACATACATCTTCATAACATTTCCACGACAGCTGGAACGGAACCTGGTCGTTGGAACGAAACCTGGTCGTTGGAACGGAACCTGGTTCGCCAAGTGAGAAGAGCCTGTGCTGCACGATGAGAATATTTTATTCTGCTTGCGGCTTTTCTAGGGTTGTGAGAGGACATCTGGGCTGGAGTTCTCGGTGATTGTGGATTTATTCCACCTTCGTACCTGTACCCATATGAATACTATACTAGGAGAAATCATGGACTTCATGGGCACAAAGGTACACAAAATTTGTTATTCATTTTCTTTATTACAAAATAATTCAAATATAAAACACACATTAATAGTTGTCTAAGCTCCTGATGAAGCGCTGCTGCGTGAAACATGTTAGAGCCTTACCATGCCACATCAACCTACGCCAAGCCAGATGCGGTACTGACAGCCGCTATACTTTGTGCGCTTATAAAAGGGATGGGCCCCGGTGTATTTGCATATTCTTAAAGCGGAGTTCCACCCTTAAAATCACTTTGTTTCATTCCATCCAGCATACTGGCGTCAGCGCCAGTATGCTGTTTTTTTTTATTTTTAATGCATGTACTTACTTTATATAAAATCATTGAATTTCAGGCACACCGCGGTATGTCGCCGCTATAAGGCGTCACGCCTTCCGGAAACAGCTGATTAGCATTCGGCTCTTCTCGGCGCCTGCGCACAGACCCAGGAGCTGACTGCGCAGGCGCTGTATATAGCCGCGTCACGCCCTCCGAAAAAAGCCGAACTAGGACCGGCTATTTTCGGCGCCTGCGCAGTCAGCTCCTGGGTCTGTGCGCAGGCGCCGAGAAGAGCCGAATGCTAATCGGCTGTTTCCGGAAGGCGTGACGCCTTATAGCGGCGACATACCGCGGTGCGCCTGAAATTCAATGATTTTTTATAAAGTAAGTACATGCATTAAAAAAAAAAAAAAAAAAAAACAGCATACTGGCGCTGACGCCAGTATGCTGGATGGAATGAAACAAAGTGATTTTAAGGGTGGAACTCCGCTTTAACTACTGTATTATATTGTGAATTTTTTTTAAAAAAAAACACAAAACTCCAGCTCAATAAAGCTTTAATTTGCATAAGTAGCGAACACAAAGTAAAATTCTGTACAGTACAATACAACGATTGTTCAGCGTGTCGTTCGGGGTCAGGAGAGGCGGTCATAAGTCCGAGTGATCATTAAACAGGTAAGTCGAAGAGTATCTGTAAATGTATTAGGGATCAAGGAATTCAAATCTACAAATTGATCCCTGTTGGAAGGCAACATGAGTGAATATAATGGCCCGGATTCACATACATCGGCGCATATTAATGCCGCCGTAGCGTATCTTCTTTACGCTACGCCGGCGCTGCGCAGAGAGGCAAGCATGGAATTCACAAAGCCATACTCCCAACGTTGCACCAGCGTGGCGTATATTTCGTCGGCGTAAGCCAGCGTAGGTGGAAGTGGGTGTGAGCCATGCTAATGAGGCGTGACCCCATGCAAATAATGTGCCGAGTGCAAGACAAGTACTTAAAATGAACGGCGCTGTCCTATGGACTTATCACAGTGCGCATGCTCACAATCACGTGAACGTAACCTACGCCCAGCCCTATTCACATACTATGTAAACTATGTAAAATTTGACGGCGTTCGTTCCCTGGTCCATACCTTTGCATGAGCTGCGCCTCCAATATGGGGAATAACTTTACGCCAGACGTACGACTTATGCAAACCGCGTATATTATGCGCCGGACGCAAGTACGTACGTGAATCGCCATATTTGCTTAATTTGCATATTTGAATCCAAAATCAATGGGAGCGCCACATGCGTCCAGTGTAATGATATGGGCAATACTGCCACCTATAATCTGTCGAGGAAGACTGCCCTGTGAATACTCAGATTCATCCAAAACCGAGTGGGGCTGGCAACAGGGGGGGGGGGGGGGTTGTATGAGGTGTAACTGAGCTTTGCAAAAAGGGCTGTTGTAACCAAAGAGCTCTCTCTCTCTTTCGGGGCAGGCCTTTGCCGAGCATGTAGGCTCTGCTCTGCCATCTTGAGGCTTTGCTCTGAATGCTGTCTCGGGCCTAAGCCATGTTGCCCAGAGCTCTCTTTTAACATCTGGAGACCAGCCAACGGGGCGACAGTATCTTTGATGATTGTTCTTATATGTTGCAGATATCTGCTGTTCAGTGTATTCCTATTTTCTTGGGAAATAAATGTAACATTGTTTACCACGCAGATGTCTTTGTTCTATCCTTGCACTTATCCGACTCTTATAGGACTAGCTAATTATAGAGATATACAAACTAATACATATATGCAGGTGAGGGCTCGCAGCCTTAGGCCTGGGGGGCAATTCCAGTCAAGTACTGCAGAGACTTTAATTTGCGGAGGCGGACTTCAGGTCCTGAGAGGTCTGGAACGTCAGAGACTTCAATGGGAGGAGGTCTGGAACGTCAGAGACTTCAATGGGAGGAGGTCTGGAACGTCAGAGACTTCAATGGGAGGAGGTCTGGAACGTCAGAGACTTCAATGGGAGGAGGTCTGGAACGTCAGAGACTTCAATGGGAGGAGTTCTGGAACGTCAGAGACTTCAATGGGAGGAGGTCTGGAACGTCAGAGACTTCAATGGGAGGAGGTCTGGAACGTCAGAGACTTCAATGGGAGGAGGTCTGGAACGTCAGAGACTTCAATGGGAGGAGGTCTGGAACGTCAGAGACTTCAATGGGAGGAGGTCTGGAACGTCAGAGACTTCAATGGGAGGAGTTCTGGAACGTCAGAGACTTCAATGGGAGGAGGTCTGGAACGTCAGAGACTTCAATGGGAGGAGGTCTGGAACGTCAGAGACTTCAATGGGAGGAGATCTGGAACGTCAGAGACTTCAATGGGAGGAGGTCTGGAACGTCAGAGACTTCAATGGGAGGAGGTCTGGAACGTCAGAGACTTCAATGGGAGGAGGTCTGGAACGTCAGAGACTTCAATGGGAGGAGGTCTGGATACTGGTGATAGTTGTTCATTTGGAGCTCTTGTAAGATATTATCTTTGATCTGGCGGTTACCGGCTACATTCACTGGTGGCCTCTTCATTGTCTCTTGTATTTAGACTGCAAGAAGAACATATAGACAGATGAGATAAAAAGGAAGCTCTTTACACAGATTAGACTGCCTATAGGTGAGAGAACCACAACTGAAAGATATCTGCCTGACCTGCTGGGAGCCACCACAAGACTCCACTAATAGTCCACACATGAGACCTCCCACCACAAGACTCCGCTAATGGTCCACACATGAGACCTCCCACCCCAAGACTCCACCAATGGTCCGCACATGAGACCTCCCACCACAAGACTCCACGAATGGTCCACACATCAAACCTCCCACCACAAGACTCCACCAATGGTCCACACATGAGACCTCCCACCCCAAGACTCCACCAATGGTCCACACATGAGACCTCCCACCCCAAGACTCCACCAATGGTCCACACATGAGACCTCCCACACCAAGACTCCACCAATGGTCCACACATGAGACCTCCCACACCAAGACTCCACCAATGGTCCACACACATCAAGCCTCCCACCACAAGACTCCACCAATGGTCTGTGACATCACAGATCCTTATTATACAGAAAAGTATCAGATTGGATCGTAGAGGGATCTCCAACATTCCAGAAATCTCTTAGTAATAAGGAAGGCCTGTGATTTGTGGACGGGTTCCTAATAGGTCAACGATTTTGTGCATCTCCCTCCTACTCCACTCTGCATGGTCACACAAGGCTTGCCAATGTTGGAGGGAAATGGGGTCACACAAGGCTTGCCAAGGTTGGAGGGAAATGGGGTCACACAAGGCTTGCCAAGGTTGGAAGGAATAGGGGGGTCACACAAGGCTTGCCAAGGTTGTAGGGAGAATAAGAGGTCACACAAGGCTTGCCAAGGTTGGAAGGAATAGGGGGGGGGGGTCACACAAGGCTTGCCAAGGTTGGAGGGAAAAGGGGGAGTCACACAAGGCTTGCCAAGGTTGGAGGAAAAAGGGGGGGTCACACAAGGCTTGCCAAGGTTGAAGGGAAAGGGGGTCACACAAGGCTTGCCAAGGTTGGAGGTAAAAGGGGGGGTCACACAAGGCTTGCCAAGGTTGGAAGGAAAAGGGGGGTCACACAAGGCTTGCCAAGGTTGGAAGGAAAAGGGGGGTCACACAGGCATGAAAATGTTGGTGGAGAAGGGGGGTGACACAAGGCTTGCCAAGGTTGGAGGGAAAAGGGGGGTCACACAAAGTTTGCCAAAGTTGGAAGGAAAATGGGGGTCACACAAGGCTTGCCAAGGTTGGAGGGAAAGGGGGTCACACAAGGCTTGCCAAGGTTGGAGGGAAAAGGGGGGTCACACAAGGCATGCCAAGATTGGAGGGAAAAGGGAGGTCACACAAGGTTTGCCAAGGTTGAAGGGAAAGGGGGGGGGGTCATTTATAAGATGAGGGCCAACCCCCGAGGGCTTCCTAACCAATAAGGACTAAGAACAAAAAACACACCCTAGTTCCTCTGTGATGACATCACACCTTTTATACAATAAACCTTCGTCTGAGCGAGAAAACGGCGTGGCCCTCGTGGATTGGATTTGTATTACATAAGATGCGGCCTAGATTGGTGACCCGGGTTACAACCAATCGTGTGAGATCTCATCTACATGAAGGGCCAATCCCAGTTCTGACTACAGAGTGGACTCCCCCAACGCTAGAAATGGTCGCCATTTGCTTATTCTCATCCCGTCTTTACCGGAAGCGAGGGAGTTAACGTCATCGTATTCAGAAGATCCGTCATAACTCTGCGGAGGAGGCATCAAATCCTGGGCACCTGAAAGAAGAAGGGCAATGATAAGAAGATGGGTCAATGGATTCCGAGACAGATCCTCAAAATTACATCACAGATCCTGACAACCTAGGTTGTGACATCACAGATCATGACAACCTAGGTTGTGACATCACAGATTCTGACAGCCCGGGCTGTGACATCACAGATCCTGACAACTTGGGCTGTGACATCACAGATCCTGACAACTCGGGCTGTGACATCACAGATCCTGACAACTCGGGCTGTGACATCACAGATCCTGACAACTCGGGCTGTGACATCACAGATCCTGACAACTCGGGCTGTGACAAGGCAGAATAAATGGAACACTGAACGATGGAAGATGATGCATCCAGCCTGAAAGAACAGGACAGCTCCCTATACAATCAATAACAGATGGTTATGGAAGGACCTGGGAACGCCGAGCTGGGAAAGGGTTCTGGAACAACGAGCTGGGAAAGGGTTCGGGAACAGCGAGCTGGGAAAGGGTTCTGGAACAACGAGCTGGGAAAGGGTTCGGGAACAGCGAGCTGGGAAAGGGTTCGGGAACAGCGAGCTGGGAAAGGGTTCGGGAACAGCGAGCTGGAAAAGGGTTCGGGAACAGCGAGCTGGGAAAGGGTTCGGGAACAGCGAGCTGGGAAAGGGTTCGGGAACAGCGAGCTGGGAAAGGGTTCGGGAACAGCGAGCTGGGAAAGGGTTCGGGAACAGCGAGCTGGGAAAGGGTTCGGGAACAGCGAGCTGGGAAAGGGTTCCAGGAACAGCGAGCTTGGAAAGGGTTCCAGGAACACCGAGCTGGGAAAGGGCTCGGGAATACCGAGCTGGGAAAGACTTCGGGAACAGCGAGCTGGGAAAGACTTCGGGAACACCGAGCTGGGAAAGGCTTCGGGAACACCGAGCTGAGAAAGGGCTTCAGGAACACCGAGCTGGGAAAGGGCTTGGGAACACCGAGCTGGGAAAGGGCTCAGGAATACCGAGCTGGGAAAGGGTTCCAGGAACAGCGAACTGGGAAAGGGTTCGGGAACACCGAGCTGGGAAAGGCTTTGGGAACACCGAGCTGGGAAAGGCTTTGGGAACACCGAGCTGGGAAAGGGCTCGGCAACACCAAGCTGGGAAAGGGCTCGGGAACACCGAGCTGGGAAAGGGCTCGGGAATACCGATATGGGAAAGGGCTCAGGAAAATGGTAAAGGGTTCAGGAAAACGGTAAAGAGTTCAGGAAAACGGTAAAGGGTTCAGGAAAACGGAAAAGGGTTCAGGAAAACGGAAAAGGGTTCAGGAAAACGGAAAAGGGTTCAGGAAAACGGAAAAGGGTTCAGGAAAACCAAGCCGGGAAATGGTTTGGGAACACCGAGCTGGGAATAGGCCCAGGAAAACCAAGTTATAGACCGACTTGATATACAGACATGGAAAAGCATGAGGAAACTAAGCTGGGGAAAGGATTTGGGAATCGTAAACTGGTAGAGGATTTAGGAATACATGGATAGATTAGGTTATAGTGTCACATGAGACCCTCATCCACTTACCTTCACCCGGGTATCTGTAATTCTCATACCAGTTGTGCTCCCCGGAGGAGGTGCTAGAAGAGCCCCGAGATCCAACTGATGCTACAAGACAATCAAGGAGAGAATTATCCATCAGAAACACCAACGTCTATCGATCGAGCCTCACACTTTATATACTTATCACCCCCTATAGACTGGACCTCATACTTCATATACTTATCACCCCCTACACCCCTATAGACTGGACCTCACACTTCCCCCCCATAGTCATCATGCGGAGTCCCTCAAGGATCACCCCTGTTGCCCATGCTCATCAACATCTACCTCTCCCCACTCCTCACAATCATCAGGAAACAGGACCTGATCTACCACTCCTACACTGATGACACTCAACTTTAGCTTTGCATCAGCAACAAAAAAGACCAATATCACTGTAACAGAACCCACTGTCACTGTGTGTTTTGGAAGGGACTGGGGGCGGGCCTCCTACCGACAGACTATAGGCCAGAAAATACTGTATTGGCAGTGTGACCTGAAGACAAGCTGGCCTTGATATAATGTGCCCTTCTCCCCCCCTTGTTGCTGTGTCTATTTGTGTTGATTCATGACACATAGACAATGGAGAGTGGACTGCAGACGTCTCTCCACAGGGGGTGTGTATTGAGAGGCTGCCTGCTTACCATAATCTCATTAGGTATCTGTAGACTGTTTCAATGTACAAATGTTCCGTTCTCATTGGTTGTTCTTTGTCCCTCACCCCTATTAGACAAGGCTAAGGGGAGTGTCCCTAACTGTGTGTTTGGATTTAATAAATAGTTTAAGCTCTGGACGTTTACCCTCAACACCTGTGTGGATTGTCTCGTGATGGCGATTCTGCAGGCTGCGGGTGTGTTTGGAGGTCTGGCGGATGTGCCCACCTGGGGTATCTGAGATCCGTCACAATCACGGACTAGAAAAATACCTCTCATTGATCGATAATTGGATGACTGAGAGCTCCCTCAAACTCAATGGATCCAAAACAGAACTTCTTCTCCTCCACGCAAACCGGAAGACTAATTCTGGGACCACATGGACACCACCCACCATCTTTGGACAAACCATCACCCTGAGCACCAAAGTCAAAAGCTGAGATTTCATGGACACCGCCCACCATCCTTGGACAGATGATCACCCCAAACACCAAAGTCAAAAGCTGAGACTTCACAGACACCTCCCACTATCCTTGGACAGATGATTACCCCGAGCACCAAAGTCAAAAGCTGAGACTTCATGGACACCTCCCACCATCCTCAGACAGATGATCACCCCGAGCACCAAAGTCATCTTGGAGTCATCTTTGACTCTGAAATGTCTATGGACACACAAACAGGATCAGTGGTCAGCGAATCCCACTACCTTCTCCACCTGCTGCGTAGACTCCTCACCTTCATCCCGGAAGAGGACACAGCAGTAGTAGTTGGAACCATCATCAATTCCTGACTCGACTACACAAACTCCCTCTACTTAGGACTCCCCAAATACCAAATTTCACATCTACAAGATGTCCAGAACACGGCAGACAGACTGGTAACTGGAAAAAAAAATTGGAAATCCATCACCCCGTCACTGAGGGCCCTTCATTGGCTAACCGTAAAGGATCGGGTGACATTCAAGACCCTCTGCCTCACCTATAAATGTACACAAGAAAATGCTCCACAATATTTATGCATGAAAATAAAACACTACACCCCAAATCGGGCCCACCGATCAACTAATCAGAACCTCCTCCACATCCCCAAGTCCCACTACAAATCTAAAGGAGAACGAAGATTCGCAGTTCAAGGACCACGGCTCTGGAACGTTCTACCAACGGACATCCGCATGGAAGAAAACGCACGGGCCTTCAGGGAAAAAACTTAAGACCCACCTCTTCTGAAGGATCAGGACGACAACATTGGATACAGCGCCTTGAGGCGATTTAGTTGGCAATTGTAGCGCTATACAAGTTACTCACTCACTCATCACCCTACACCCCTATAGACTGGACCTCACACTCACACTTCACATCCAGAGTTCCCTTCACTGGAAGTAAGGGGGCCCAAATGCCACACCATAATCCCCCCTCCACCAAATGATTCGGACCAGTGCACAAAGCAAGGTCCATAAAGACATGGATGAGCAAGTTTGGGGTGGAGGAATGTAACGGTCAGGGGTTAACACCGCTTATGGGCTGAGCTTCAAAAAACGTGCCTTGGACGCATCCCAGTGCGCATGCTCACAGTCACGTCGAAGATACGTCGAATCACTGCCTACGACGTGAACGTAACCTACGCCCAGCCCTATTCATGTACTACGACGTAAACGGCGTAAAAATCTACGGCGTTCGTTCCCTGGTCCATACCTTTGCATGGGTTGCGCTTCCTATATGGGGAATAACTTTACGCCGGACGTACGCCTTACGCAAATCGCTTAAAACATGCGACAGACGCAAGTGCGTTTGTGAATTGGCGTATCTTACTCATTTGCATATTTTAAATGGGAACGCCGAATGTGTCCAGCGTAACTATGCGCCCACGATACGCCGGCGTAAGGCAAGTTACGTCGGGCGGAGGAAGCCTATTTTTACGATGTATCTAGCTTGGGGAATCGGCGCACAGATACGACGGCGCACATTTGGACTTACGACGGCGTATCTCGAGATACGTCGGCGTAAGTCCTACGTGAATCCGGGCCTATGTGTCCCCACATTGAATGCCCTTCTGGAAGAATGGCCAAACATTCCCATAGACACCCCCCTAAACCTTGTGGACGGCCTTCCCCAAAAGAGGTGAAGGTTTTATAGCTGCAAAGGGCGGAGCCAACTCAATATTGAACCCTCCGGACTAAGACTGGGATGCCATTATTTTATATTCACAGATACAGTCACGTAATCTCCTGTCTTTAGAGGATTGCTGGCACCCTATGGTACCAAGAGAGAACCACTGACCCTAGGAGCTTACCATCTGAGGTCTTTGACTCTCTCTCTCTCTATGGCCAATTAACCTCCCAGCAGGTCAGTGGAGGATGGAAACTGGAGGAAACCAAAACATGCAAACTCCATGCAGATGGTGTCCTGGCCCGGATGTGACTTAGAATTGGTCGTTCACACAGCATTGTCCCTCTACAGGTTCACTTTAAAGGTGAATGCCGAAATCCAATGGAGTCTATTTCAATGCGTTTCCCTCATGGAGGAGGATTACATGAGCAGGTAGGTGTAAATCCCCTTCTTTATATTAAACTCCGACCATAGCTCTCAGGAGGAGGAGGAGGCACCAATTCAATATCCGTCCTTCGAAATGACAACTTCTAATAATTCACTTACCTTTCACAGGGTTAGGGTATTCAGTCATCAGAGGAGGAGGAGGAGGAGAAGCAGAGAACACGTCTTCCCGAAAGGAGTCTGAAAAATTCCAACTTCAGAGTCAACTGCATATGTCAGGGCTATAGCAACATTAACAGTAATAGGCCCCTCCCACAAGGGGCAGTACTGGGAGGTGGGTGGGGGGGGGGGGCGGAATCAAGGGGCAGTACTGGGAGGTGGGTAGAGGGGGCGGAATCAAGGGGCAGTCCTGGGAGGTGGGTGGGGGGGCGGAATCAAGGGACAGTGCTTGGAGGTGGGTAGGGGGTGGAGACAAGGGAGTACTCAGAAGGGGGGGCAGAGACACGGGGGTACTCAGAAGGGGGGCGGAGACAAGGGAGAGTTCCTGCACCTATTCTCTGAGGAAAAAAAAAGCCCGGCCATGTGTCTGATTTTAGCAGATCGGAGCGGATCGCATGTCAGCGGACGTGGTCACAGCCGAAATGCGTCGCTCCGTAGACTTGCGTGGAGCGCCCGTTCAGGTCCACCAAAAAAAAAAAAAACTGACAGGCGGACCATTCCGTGTGAAAGGGGCCATAGACAAAGTAAATGTTTTGTTTATTAAAAATCCTACAAACATAAATACAAAATATATAAAAATATCTAAACAAAAATAGCAAAAACATAAAGAAAACAAAATAGACCTCCAACTAAACACGCCCTTAACCTCACTCAATAGTAGGCCCTTCCCACAATAGATCCCCTTCAGAGATCACAGATCCCCCAACAGCCAGCAATAAACCCTCCAGCACCTCCCAGCCGTTACATACATGAGGTGCCGGAACTGCGTTCCCCCCGCGTTCCCCCTTGCTCCCCCGCGTTCCCCCTCGTTCCTCCGCGTTCCCCCAATGTTCCCCCCTTTCCCCTCGCTCCCCCGCGTTCCCCCTCGTTCCCCCGCGTTCCCCCCGCCGTTCCCCCCCGCGTTCCCCATCGCTCCCCCTCATTCCCGCTGCTTACAATAATTCTGTAACAATGGCCTGTTGGCGGTTCCGGCTAATTCTATCTTCATCACCAAAGCCGAGAGGAAGTGATATAAACTCACCCTGAAAGGTGGCGAGCGGCTTGGGTGGGGCGCTGCTGAACCCGTAATCTTCCTCGTCGTCCAGGGCTGCTGTGGGGGGCACACGTGGGATGGCGGCTGGAACTAGAATACAAGAGATCCCCAATGAGGGACAATGTCTGATGAAGATCGTTATCTTCCGGGTCTATAGGTTGGAGTCACACATGTGGGGGGTCATCGAATGGCTGAGCTCCGATCTCTCCAATGACAAGGTCTGTACAACCTCCCTGGTAGGGTGATTGGGTGAGGGGATCTATGGTACAACGATGGCCCCAGTTGAATTATTCCTAAGTTTACCTTCAGATGAGACCCTTCCACTTGTTTAGGTCACTAATGTCCTACAAGATGCTTCAATGATCACCATCTCCGGTCTATGGTTGGTCTCAGGGCCGGGACTAGGGGTGGGCAGGAGGGAGGCTGCCCCTGGCACAATGGTCTATTGAAGGGATGGGGGTACCCCAACACTAAGGTAAAGGGGGCGCAGATTGGCATCTTTTCCCCTGGATGACCTTGTCCCGGCACGGGTCAGTCTCAGGGCCCAGATGAGGAGTGGGCAGGAGGGGAGGCTGCTCCTGGCACAATGGTTTATTGCAGGGATGGTGGGCACCCTGACCCTAACCCTAAGGGAAAGGGGGCGCAGCTTGGCATATTTTCCCCTGGATGACCTTGTCCAGGCACGGGTCAGTCTCAGGGCCGGGATGAGCAGTGGGCAAGAGGAGAGGCTGCCCCTGGCACAATGGTTTATTGCAGGGATGGGGGGGGGGCATCCTGACCCCAACCCTAAGGGAAAGGGGGAGCAGCTTGGCATCTTTTGGGCGCTGGATGACCTTGTCCCGGCACGGGTCAGTCTTATACTAAAATCTCATCAAACAAGGCAAGGAAACATGAAATTTGTGATACTGACCATCGCTTAGGGAGGACAGACCAAGGCTGCCAGTGTGCCAACCTCCGGACGGTGGCACCTTCCCTGTCTTCTGCCAGGATCAATAGAGCACACATGCAGCCGAGGGTCTCCTCTACATACTGGTGATAATACAAGACACCACTACTTACCTGGCTCCATGTGGCGGGTACGTGGGCTTGGCGGGATGTGACCCGTATAAAGGATTGGGATCTGCAGAGAATCATCTAGAAAACACAAGAAGGACCAATTATTCAGAGGAAGCCGTGCCAGCGGGATGAAGATCGGAAATGTATCGATTGGTAAAATGTTTATAGAGGCCACCATGTGTCATCTCTGATTCCCCCCATAAAGGCCACCATGTGTCATCTCTGATTCCCCCCATAGAGGCCACCATGTGTCATCTCTGATTCCCCCCATAGAGGCCACCATGTGTCATCTCTGATTCTCCCCATAGAGGCCACCATGTGTCATCTCTGATTCCCCCCATAGAGGCCACCATGTGTCATCTCTGATTCCCCCCATAGAGGCCACCATGTGTCCTCCCTGAATTCCTAATAGAGGCCACCATGTGTCCTCCCTGAATTCCTAATAGAGGCCACCATGTGTCATCTCTGATTCCCCCCATAGAGGCCACCATGTGTCCTCCCTAAATTCCTAATAGAGGCCACCATGTGTCATCTCTGATTCCCCCCATAGAGGCCACCATGTGTCCTCCCTAAATTCCTAATAGAGGTCACCATGTGTCCTCCCTGAATTCCTAATAGAGGTCACCATGTGTCCTCCATAATGGTCATTCTTCCTCCTTCTTCATCCAACCATGGAGGCCACCATGTGTTCTCCCTGAATTCCTAATAAAGGCCACACTCTCTTCTCCCTGATTCCCCCCATATAGGTCACCATGTGTCCTTCCTGAATTCCTAATAGAGGCCACACACTCTCCTCCCTGATTCCCCCCATAGAGGTCACCATGTGTCCTTCCTGAATTCCTTATAGAGGCCACTGTGTCTCCTTCCTGATTCCCCCCATAGAGAACTTTATGCCTCTCTCCTGAGCCCCCCATAGAGACAATTCTGTCTCCTCCTTGAACCCCAGAGTAGAGGCCATTCTGTCTTCTTTGCGATCCCCCCTCATAGAGAACTTTATGCCTCTCTTCTGAGCCCCCCCATAGAGACCATTCTGTCTCCTCCTTGAACCCCACAGTAGAGGCCATTCTGTCTTCTTCCCGATCTCCCCCCCATAGCAAACTTTATGTCTCTCTCCTGAGCCCCCCATAGAGACCATCCTGTCTCCTGCCTGAGCCCCCCATAGAGACCATTCTGTTTCCTGCCCGAGTTCCACAAAAGAGGCCACTTTGGCTTCTGCCTGAGGGCAGGCCTGTGAAATGAGACGCTGTGTGGGCCACCATGGAAGAGGAAAACTTCCGGCTAAGGAAGCCTTTAAAGCCCTCCAGGACTTCCCTACCGCAGCCCTCCTCGGGGGATGAACATGTGAGGATTGGCTCAGCCCTATGAGGCTCTTACACAACATTTTTGAAGTTTAAATAGCAGATGACCGAATACTGAAAGGAGAAGGTGTGATAACATGTTTCCTGACCTGGGGGTTGGGCTGGTCTCAGCGTAGAGGCTCTGAAGTCCCTGTATTCGTTGTGTCTGATCAGCGATGGATTCTGCTCTGTGGATTCTGAAAGAAAACAGAAATCAGAATAAAGTCACACACTAGATACAAACCCTAAACTTCAATCCAACCCAAGTCTTGACCCTAGCCCTGCCCCGATGATCAGCCGAACCCCAACCCTTCACCTTGGTCCTCAGCCAAGCCCCAACCTTGGTCCTCAGCCAAACCACAACCTTGGTCCTCAGCCAAACCACAACCTTGGTCCTCAGCCAAACCACAACCTTGGTCCTCAGCCAAACCACAACCTTGGTCCTCAGCCAAGCCCCAACCTTGGTCCTCAGCCAAACCACAACCTTGGTCCTCAGCCAAACCACAACCTTGGTCCTCAGCCAAACCACAACCTTGGTCCTCAGCCAAACCACAACCCTGGTCCTCAGCCAAACCACAACCCTGGTCCTCAGCCAAACCACAACCTGGTCCTCAGCCAAACCCCAACCTCGGTCCTCAGCCAAACCCTAACCTCGGTCCTCACCCAAACCCCAACCTTGTTCCTCACCCAAACCCCAACCTTGTTCCTCACCCAAACCCCAACCTTGGTTCTCAGCCAAACCCTAAACCTGGTCCTCAGCCAAACCCCAACCTTGGTCCTCACCCAAACCCTAAACCTGGTCCTCAGCCAAACCCCAACCTTGGTTCTCAGCCAAACCCTAAACCTGGTCCTCACCCGAACCCCAACCTTGGTCCTCACCCAAACCCCAACCTTGTTCCTCACCCAAACCCCAACCTTGGTTCTCAGCCAAACCCCAACCTTGTTCCTCACCCAAACCCCAACCTTGGTTCTCAGCCAAACCCCAAACTTGGTTCTCAGCCAAACCCTAAACCTGGTCCTCAGCCAAACCCCAACCTTGGTTCTCAGCCAAACCCTAAACCTGGTCCTCAGCCAAACCCCAACCTTGGTTCTCAGCCAAACCCTAAACCTGGTCCTCAGCCAAACCCCAACCTTGGTTCTCAGCCAAACCCTAAACCTGGTCCTCAGCCAAACCCCAACTTTTTTCCTCACCCAAACCCTAAACCTGGTCCTCAGCCAAACCCTAACCTTGGTTCTCAGCCAAACCCTAAACCTGGTCCTCAGCCAAACCCCAACCTCGGTCCTCAGCCAAACCCCAACCTCGGTCCTCAGCCAAACCCCAACCTTGGTCCTCACCCAAACCCCAACCTTGTTCCTCACCCAAACCCCAACCTTGGTTCTCAGCTAAACCTTAAACCTGGTCCTTAGCCAAACCCCAACCTTGGTCCTCAGCCAAACCCCAACCTGGTTCCTCACCCAAACCCCAACCTTGGTTCTCAGCCAAACCCTAAACCTGGTCCTTAGCCAAACCCCAACCTTGGTCCTCAGCCAAAATCTAACCATAAGTGTTAACTTTGAATTTTAACCGAAGCCCTCACATAAACTTGCACCTCAATAAAACCCAACCCTGATCCTTCTCACAATCTTACCCTAACCCTGATTCTCACCTATCCCTAACAATAGTCCAAGCTGTATCAGGGATCCTTAAATACCTCTAAATCTTCAACTAATCTCTCCCCAACTACGGTTCTTAATGTAGCCAAGACCTTACACCTTATACTCTTCCCTACCGCTACGCCACATACTCTTCCCTACCGCTACGCCACGTACTCTTCCCATCCGTTATGCCACGTACTCTTCCCTACCGCTACGCTACGTACTCTTCCCTACCTCTACGCCACGTACTCTTCCCTACCGCTACGCCACGTACTCTTCCCTACCGCTACGCCACGTACTCTTCCCTACCGCTACGCCACGTACTCTTCCCATCCGTTATGCCACGTACTCTTCCCTACCGCTACGCTACGTACTCTTCCCTACCTCTACGCCACGTACTCTTCCCTACCGCTACGCCACGTTCTCTTCCCTACCGCTACGCCACGTACTCTTCCCTACTGCTACGCCACGTACTCTTCCCTACTGCTACGCCACATACTCTTCCCTAACGCTACGCCACGTACCCTTTCCTACCGCTACGCCACGTACTCTTCTATGCCATATAATATTCCTTACTCTTCTTTAGTCGGATTCTCCAGATGATGATTGTGAAGACAAGGACAGACATGAGGAGGAGGATAAGGAGGAGAGCACAGACGATAACGAAGTAGGAATGGGTGGAATCACTGCGGACAGGAGACGACCCTAAGACACAAAAAGTTGGGATTAGTGTCATAAAGCCAAACAGAAATATAAAGAGAACTCCTCCCCCTAGTGCTATGAGCCGTATTATAGAATGCAGGACATCAAAGACTCATAAATTACTTCCAATTCTAAAGGCCACCAATCCGAGGACAAACCTGCCTGGCAGAATACCAGGCCGTAAATTGGAATATACTTCATATTCAGTTCCAACCAACCAGAATTCACACCAACAACCATCCTGACACGGTGGGGGGGGATTCTGCATTCCAGAAGATGGTGATATGTGGGCAGTGGCAGTGCATCCATAGTGGGCGCAGGAGCGCCACACCCTCTCTTCTGCACCCATCAATCAACAATAGATTCATGCATTGCACTTATCTATCTATTGTTGCCGCTGCCACCCCCTATTTATGTGTGTGGCCCCCTGTTGAGCGGCATTTAGGGCAAACTGGCGTCATTTGAAGGGGCAAACTGGCGGCATTTGATGGAACAAACTGGCGGCATTTGATGGGGCAAACTGGCGGCTATTGATGGGCAAACTGGCAGCTATTGATGGGGCAAACTGGCAGCTATTGATGGGGCAAACTGGCGGCTATTGATGGGGGAAACTGGCGGCTATTGATGGGGGAAAACTGGCGGCTATTGATGGGGCAAACTGGCAGCTATTGATGGGGCAAACTGGCAGCTATTGATGGGGCAAACTGGCGGCTATTGATGGGGCAAACTGGCAGCTATTGATGGGGCAAACTGGCGGCTATTGATGGGGGAAACTGGCGGCTATTGATGGGGGAAAACTGGCTGCATTTGATGGGAAAACTGGCGGCATTTGATGGGGAAAACTGGCTGCATTTGATGGGGAAAACTGGCGGCATTTGATGGGGCAAACTGGCTGCATTTGATGGGCAAACTGGCTGCATTTGATGGGGGAAAACTGGCTGCATTTGATGGGGAAAACTGGCGGCATTTGATGGGGAAAACTGGCGGCATTTGATGGGGCAAACTGGCGGCATTTGATGGGGCAAACTGGCTGCATTTGATGGGCAAACTGGCTGCATTTGATGGGGCAAACTGGCTGCATTTGATCTGGCAAACTGGCTGCATTTGATGGGGAAACTGGCTGCATTTGATGGGGCAAAATGACGGCTATTGATGGGGCAAACTGGCGACTATTGATGGGGCAAACTGGCGGCTATTGATGGGGCAAACTGGCGGCTATTGAAGGGGCAAACTGGCAGCATTTGATGGGACAAACTGGCTGCATTTGATGGGGCAAACTGGCTGCATTTGATGGGGCAAACTGGTGGCTATTGAAGGGGCAAACTGGCGGCATTTGATGGGACAAACTGGCAGCATTTGATGGGACAAACTGGCAGCATTTGATGGGGAAAACTGGCTGCATTTCATGGGAAAACTGGCGGCATTTGATGGGGAAAACTGGTGGCATTTGATGGGGAAAACTGGCGGCATTTGATGGGGCAAACTGGCGGCATTTGATGGGGCAAACTGGCGGCATTTGATGGGGCAAACTGGCTGCATTTGATGCATTTGATGGGCAAACTTGCTGCATTTGATGGGGCAAACTGGCGGCATTTGAAAATGGGCAAACTGGCGGCATTTAATGGGCAAACTGGCGGCATTTAATGGGCAAACTGGTGGCATTTCATGGGGCAAGCTGGCTGCATTTGATGGGGCTAAAAACTGGCTGCATTTCATGGGGCAAACTGGCTGCATTTGATGGGCAAACTGGCTGCATTTCATGGGGCAAACTGGCTGCATTTGATGGGCAAACTGGCTGCATTTGATGGGCAAACTGGCTGCATTTGATGGGGAAAATTGGCAGCATTTGATGGGGCAAACTAGCGGCATTTGATGGGGCAAACTGACGGCATTTGATGGGGCAAATTGGCAGCATTTGATGGGGCAAACTAGCGGCATTTGATGGGGCAACAAACTGGCGGGAGGCTATTGATGGGCAAACTGGCGGCTATTGATGGGGCAAACTGGCGGCTATTGATGGGGCAAACTGGCGGCTATTGGGGCAAAATGGGGCTATTGATGGGGAAACTGTCTGCATTTGATGGGGCAAACTGTCTGCATTTAATGGGGCAAACTGTCTGCATTTGATGGGGCAAACTGGCTGCTATTGATGGGGCAAACTGGCGGCTATTGATGGGGCAAACTGGCGGCTATTGATGGGGCAAACTGGCGGCTATTGATGGGGCAAACTGGCGGCTATTGATGGGGCAAACTGGCAGCATTTGATGGGACAAACTGGCTGCATTTCATGGGCAAACTGGCTGCATTTGATGGGGCAAAACTGGCAGCATTTGATGGGACAAACTGGTTGCTATTGATGGGGCAAACTGGTTGCTATTGATGGGGCAAACTGGCTGTGTTTGATGGGGCAAACTGGCTGCGTTTGATGGGGCAAACTGGTGGCTTTTGATGGGGCAAACTGGTGGCATTTGATGGGACAAACTGGCGGCATTTGATGGGGCAAACTGGTGGCATTTGATGGGGCAAACTGGTTGCGTTTGATGGGGCAAACTGGCAGCATTTGATGGGACAAACTGGCAGCATTTGATGGGGCAAACTGGTCGCTATTGATGGGGCAAACTGGCTGCGTTTGATGGGGAAAACTGGCTGTGTTTGATGAGGCAAACTGGTGGCATTTGATGGGGAAAACTGGTGGCATTTGATGGGGAAAACTGGCGGCATTTGATGGGGAAACTGGTGGCATTTGATGGGGAAAACTGGCGGCATTTGATGGGGCAAACTGGCGGCATTTAATGGGGCAAACTGGCGGCATTTGATGGGGCAAACTGGCGGCATTTGATGGGGCACATCTCTTGGTGGGTGGAATGAGCGGACGATGCTGAGAAATGATAAATACAACCATTATAATCCATAAATAATACCTGTCTGGAGAGAAGTCAGGTCGGAATGTGTGCTGGATGACGTCACTGTGGTCATCTCATCATAGAAGTCACCTGACCCTGGAAATCATCCAATGGAAACACAAAGAGAGAAAAGTACATAAAAGGAAGACCGATCGGAAGACAGAAATAAGTGAGAATTGACAGAAGAAAGAACTTCTACAGCAAAGTGTGTGACGGGTGGGGGGGGGGGGGTTGTGTGTGCCAGGTAGGGGGGGCATAGTTGTGTGTGCTGGGATAGTGCCAGATAGATTCCCTTTCCCATAGCGGCTCCAGGCGACAAGAAGGCCATGATATCTGTCCATGGTGAGATCACCAACAGGAAGATCCCACTCTGTCATCTGTCCATCCTTGGATCAGGATCAGGCAATCCAGCAAGGTGGGTCATGTGGGACAGGTGACCTTCCCACCCCCCCAGCACCAAAATACACCATATTCCCAAAAAAATTGGGACGCCTGCCTTTACACATATATGAACTTTAATGACATCCCTGTCTTAGTTTGTAGGGTTCAATATTGAGTTGGCCCTGCCCTTTGCAGCTATAACAGCTTCATCTCTTCTGGGAAGGCCGCCCACAAGGTTTAGGAGGGTGTCTATGGGAATGTTTGACCATTCTCCCAGAAGTGCATTTGTGAGGTCAGGCACCGATGTTGGACGAGAAGTCCTGGCTTGCAGTCTCCGCTCCATACCCAAAGGTGTTCTGTCGGGTTGAGGTCAGGACTCTGTGAAGGGCAGTCAAGTTCCTCCACCCCAAACTCGCTCCTCCATGTCTTCATGGACCTTAGTCACGTTCCTCCACCCCAAACTCCCTCCTCCGTGTCTTAATGGACCTTAGTCAAGTTCCTCCACCCCAAACTTCCTCATGTTTTGGTCCTTCAGGTGATTATTTAAGAGTTTCTTGAAACCATCAAAGTTCCCAGCTGAGACCACCGCCTATGGAAGGCAATTCCACATCCTTGCCTCTCTTACTGTAAATAACCCTCTATGTAGTTTAAGGTTAAACCTCTTTTCTTCTAATTATAATGAATGGCCACGTGTCTTGTTAAACTCCCCTCCGGGGAAACATTTTCTCCCTACTGTGGGGTCACCAGTCTGGTATTTGTGAAATCATCTCCCCCTCCCCGTCTCTTCTCAGTGCCTGACCTCACAAATGCCCTTCTGGAAGAACGGTTAAACATTCCCATAGACACCCTCCTTGTCAGGTACCTGGTAAAGAAGATCAAGCTGGAGAGGGGGCTTCTCTTGCACCTCCTGTCTGACACCCCTGGTAGTGATGACAGGGAGTGATGGACACAGAGTGGCACGAGGGCCGATGTAATGGATGGCGCCGGCTGAGTCTTGGCAGGAACCAGGTGGCTGGAGAGCGATGAGCATACTCTTAGAACGGGAGCTCCGTAACGCTGGCTCAGCAGATGGAGGCGCAGCCGGGACGTGAGCCAGGAGGTCATCAACAGCCAGACAGAGCAGCTACTGAGACGAGAGGCAGAGGCAGAGACAGGACATAGTCGGGCAGCAAGGTGCAGGAACATCAACCAGAAGAGGAGTCAGACACAAGTCAGGATCAGGTAGGCAGGCGGAGATCAAAGAGTAGATTCAGATGAAGCCGGGTCAAGACACAGGAAACTGGCATCAGAACAAGTAAACAGACACTAGCTGAAAGACCACTCAGCAATGTTCATGTGTCAGTGTTCAGTTTAAATATACGGTTACTTGACGCCCATACGTGCACGTGCTTGTGCACGCGCGCATCAGCGTGTGCCCGTGCGTGCACACGCATGCACCAATGCAAGTCCCTCTTTGTGCACACACTGGTGTGCCCGCGCTTGTGTGCAGGTGCGCGTCTGTTGGCCGGACTTTTCTTACACTCCTAAACCTTGAAGACGGCCCTCCCAGAAGAGTTGAAGCTGTTATAGCTGCAAAGGGCGGGGCCAACTCAATATTGAACCCTACGGACTAAGACTGGGATGCCATTTAAGTTCATGTAAAAGGCAGGCATCCCAATACTTTTGGTAATATAGTGTATATACTGCACACAAAAAACATGAAATAAGAAATGAATGGTTCAGTGAAAATCAAATCCCGAATAAAAAGGAATATTCTGATTGTTTTCCTTACTGTTGCAGACGATGCCCACGGCCTTGGCTTGGCGGCAGGTGTTGGGGTTCTTGGTTAAGATCTTGCAATCCCATAAGGAGTAGGAATGAGAACACAGGAAGGTCACACTCGTACTCAGCGTGTGTTCATATTTGGCGTTTTTCACAAACGATCCGCAGCCGAGAGCTTTACACACTTTGGCGGAATCGTCGTGGAACCAGGAGCCGTCACACACCGTCGCCCAGACTCCGTCCATATAAACTTCCAGGCGACCCGAACAGTTGTTGGGACCTCCAGACAGGCGAACTTCATGATGTCCTGCAGGAGAACAAACAGGGTCATGCAGAGCTGGGAGTCACCCGCATAACCACACAATAATGTTCTCCAATATGCTCTGCTTACCAAGGACTTTGGGGAAGACTTACCCATCAATGTACTCCGGCTTTACCATGCTGAGAGTATCTGTTCCAGGTTGAGTCCAGCAGGGACAGTAATCACCTTAGGTCAGTCTACCTCAACCCTACCTCTCACATACATTCCCACTGGCCATCAATGTAAGGAACGTTCTTGTGGTTTGTCCAGGAGTTGCGTGCGCGTTCGCTTCTGAGCGCGAGCTACTGGGGACGGGCGATTTAAATTCCTAATATATATTTTATACATATATATTTTATACATTTTTTGCAAATTTTTTTGATCGCTTTTATTCCTATTACAATAGGACCTTCCCCTCTCCCCACATCTCTCCTCCAGGCTGGAAAGCATGAGATTGGTGGATTTTTTGTTTTTCCCCCCGATCTCATGCTTTCAGCCGCGATTGCGGCTTTCTTTACTTCTGTCATAATGTCGCGCCTGGGCCGTTGACGGTCATAGAGATGACTGGCGACCATCTGTAAATCTCTATGCTCTTCATTCAATGGCGGCCGATTCATTCTCCGGGCCTCTGATGGCACAGGAGAGCCCGTAGAAGCACCAGATGGCGGCGGGAGGGGGGCGTCCACTCCCGCCACCTGCAAGAATGATCAAGCGGCAGAACTGCCGCTATGATCGTTCTTATGGTGCGCAGATTTACCGCCTGAGGAAAAGGATATCTAAATGATGCCTCTAGCTGCCCTCATCATTCAGATATCCCCCACTGAAGTCCAGGACGTCACATGACGACACACGTACGGAAGGGGCTATATTCAGACTGGAGGAAGTGGTATTTGATGGAAGCACTCAAGCGGAGTGCGGGGGATTTTCCTTACAACATCTATATAGACCTTGGATATATTCACAGACATTCATTCCATATCAGTTTTTTTTTTTTGGTTGCCCAATTTTATACGATGTCCAGATCGTAGCGCTCACCTGTACCCCTGGGCGGGAAGTGGTTAATGCCTTGCCCAATTTTATACGATGTCCAGATTGTAGAGCTCACCTGTACACGTGACACCGGCGTGCTCCCTCTCGGTGCAGTCATGTCTCCTTTCTGATGGACATTCCCATAGAAAAGGCTCAGAACCCGAACATCTCACGTCATCCAAGTGGATCTGCGGCGGCCCAACTCCAAAATGAGACGCTCCGTAGGCTGCCAGTGCCGAACCGCAACCCAACTGCCGACACGCAACTTCCGCATCGAGGGCGTCCCAGTGATCATCGCAGACGGCTCCCCACACGTCATCCTTAAGAACCTCCACCCGGCCGGCACAGGGACTGCCACCTCCAGAGAGCCGCAGGAGGCGTTCCTCTGAGGGAAAAATAGACAAAATACGGCTTATAATACATCGAAGAGAGTCACGTTCAACGCGTTTCTACAGGTGCGGTCACACCTGAGCAGAGCGATTTTCAGGAGTTTTTATCAGAGATTTCTGGAGTGTTTTTGTGAGTGTTTATAGGAGATTATAGAAGTGTATCTCAGGCATTTTATACAGAGGGTACGGAAAGTATTCAGACCCCCTTACATTTTTCACTCTTTGGGCCAGATTCTCTAAGAAATCCGGCGGCGTAGCGTAAGAGCCATTTACACTACGCCGCCGCATCATACTAGAGCAAGTGCCGTATTCTCCATGCACTTGCTCCGTAGTTTGCGGATGCGTAGAGTAAATGGTCTGGCGTGAGGCCCCGTAATTCAAATGGGGCGGCTTGTATTTAAATTAAGCGCGCCCCCGCGTCGAACGAACTGCGCATGCGCCGGCCGGGGGAAAAAGCCCAGTGCGCATGCTCTAGCTCTCGGCGTAGTAGCCTCATTTGCATAGGCAAATGAGAAAACAACGTAAAGGCCACCTATTGGCCAGAGTTGTCATTACAACTACGATCCGCAAGTGTAATGGTATTACACTTGTCAGATGTAGAAGCGTATCTATGCCAAAGTGATGCTAAGAATCACTCGCATAGATACGAGGCAAAAAAAAACGGCGATACGACGGGGGATCTGAGATATTCCGTCGTAGCGCCGCTGAGAATCTGGCCCATAGTACATACCCGAGTATAAGCCGACCCAAATATAAGCCGAGGCACCTAATTTTACCAACAAAAACTGGGAAAACGTATTGACTCGAGTATAAGCCTAGGGTGTCCATCTGCATGCCTCACTGTGTCCATGTGCATGACTCACTGTGTCCATGCCTCACTGTGCCCATCTGCATGCCTCACTGTGCCCATGCCTCACTGTGTCCATCTGCATGCTTCACTGTGTCCATCTGCATGCCTCACTGTGTCCATGTGCATGCCTCACTGTGCCCATCTGCATGCCTCACTGTGCCCATGCCTCACTGTGTCCATCTGCATGCTTCACTGTGTCCATCTGCATGCCTCACTGTGTCCATGTGCATGCCTCACTGTGCCCATCTGCATGCCTCACTGTGCCCATGCCTCACTGTGTCCATGTGCATGCCTCACTGTGTCCATGTGCATGCCTCACTGTGTCCATGTGCATGCCTCACTGTGTCCATGTGCATGCCTCACTGTGTCCATGTGCATGCCTCACTGTGTCCATGTGCATGCCTCACTGTGTCCATCTGCATGTCTCACTGTGTCCATGCCTCACTGTGCCCATCTGCATGCCTCACTGTGTCCATCTGCATGCCTCACTGTGTCCATCTGCATGTCTCACTGTGTCCATGCCTCACTGTGCCCATCTGCATGCCTCACTGTGTCCATCTGCATGCCTCACTGTGCCCATGTGAATGCTTCACTGTGCCCATGCCTCACCGTGCCCATGCCTCACCGTGCCCATGCCTCACCGTGCCCAGGTGCATGCCTCACTGTGCCCATGCCTCACTGTGTCCATGTGCATGCATCACTGTGCCTCACTGTGTCCATGTGCATGTCTCACCGTGTCCATGCCTCACTGTGCCCAGGTGCATGCCTCACTGTGCCCATGCCTCACTGTGTCCATGTGCATGTCTCACCGTGTCCATGCCTCACTGTGCCCAGGTGCATGCCATACTGTGCCCATGCCTCACTGTGTCCATGTGCATGCCTCACTGTGTCCATGTGCATGCCTCACTGTGTCCATGTGCATGCCTCACTGTGTCCATGTGCATGCCTCACTGTGTCCATGTGCATGCCTCACTGTGTCCATGTGCATGCCTCACTGTGTCCATGTGCATGCCTCACTGTGTCCATCTGCATGTCTCACTGTGTCCATGCCTCACTGTGCCCATCTGCATGCCTCACTGTGTCCATCTGCATGCCTCACTGTGTCCATCTGCATGCCTCACTGTGTCCATGTGCATGCCTCACTGTGTCCATGTGCATGCCTCACTGTGTCCATGTGCATGCCTCACTGTGTCCATGTGCATGCCTCACTGTGTCCATCTGCATGTCTCACTGTGTCCATGCCTCACTGTGCCCATCTGCATGCCTCACTGTGTCCATCTGCATGCCTCACTGTGTCCATCTGCATGCCTCACTGTGTCCATCTGCATGCCTCACTGTGTCCATCTGCATGCCTCACTGTGTCCATGTGCATGCCTCACTGTGTCCATCTGCATGCCTCACTGTGTCCATGTGCATGCCTCACTGTGTCCATCTGCATGCCTCACTGTGTCCATCTGCATGCCTCACTGTGTCCATGTGCATGCCTCACTGTGTCCATCTGCATGTCTCACTGTGTCCATGCCTCACTGTGCCCATCTGCATGCCTCACTGTGCCCATGTGAATGCTTCACTGTGCCCATGCCTCACCGTGCCCATGCCTCACCGTGCCCATGCCTCACTGTGCCCATGTGTATGTCTCACCGTGTCCATGCCTCACTGTGCCCAGGTGCATGCCTCACTGTGCCCATGCCTCACTGTGTCCATGTGCATGCCTCACCGTGCCCATGCCTCACCGTGCCCAGGTGCATGCCTCACTGTGCCCATGCCTCAATGTGTCCATCTGCATGCCTCACTGTGTCCATGTGCATGCCTCACTGTGTCCATGTGCATGCCTCACTGTGTCCATGTGCATGCCTCACTGTGTCCATCTGCATGCCTCACTGTGTCCATGTGCATGCCTCACTGTGTCCATGTGCATGCCTCACTGTGTCCATGTGCATGCCTCACTGTGTCCATCTGCATGCCTCACTGTGTCCATGTGCATGCCTCACTGTGTCCATGTGCATGCCTCACTGTGTCCATCTGCATGTCTCACTGTGTCCATCTGCATGCCTCACTGTGTCCATCTGCATGCCTCACTGTGTCCATGTGCATGCCTCACTGTGTCCATGTGCATGCCTCACTGTGTCCATGTGCATGCCTCACTGTGTCCATGTGCATGCCTCACTGTGTCCATGTGCATGCCTCACTGTGCCCATCTGCATGCCTTACTGTGTCCATCTGCATGCCTTACTGTGCCCATGTGCATGCCTCACTGTGTCCATCTGCATGCCTCACTGTGCCCATGTGCATGCCTCACTGTGCCCATGCCTCACCGTGCCCATGCCTCACCGTGCCCATGCCTCACCGTGCCCAGGTGCATGCCTCACTGTGCCCATGCCTCAATGTGTCCATCTGCATGCCTCACTGTGTCCATGTGCATGCCTCACTGTGTCCATGTGCATGCCTCACTGTGTCCATGTGCATGCCTCACTGTGTCCATGTGCATGCCTCACTGTGTCCATCTGCATGCCTCACTGTGTCCATGTGCATGCCTCACTGTGTCCATGTGCATGCCTCACTGTGTCCATCTGCATGCCTCACTGTGTCCATCTGCATGTCTCACTGTGTCCATCTGCATGTCTCACTGTGTCCATCTGCATGCCTCACTGTGTCCATCTGCATGCCTCACTGTGTCCATCTGCATGCCTCACTGTGTCCATCTGCATGCCTCACTGTGTCCATCTGCATGCCTCACTGTGTCCATCTGCATGTCTCACTGTGTCCATGTGCATGCCTCACTGTGTCCATGTGCATGCCTCACTGTGTCCATGCCTCACTGTGCCCATCTGCATGCCTCACTGTGTCCATCTGCATGCCTTACTGTGCCCATCTGCATGCCTCACTGTGTCCATCTGCATGCCTCACTGTGCCCATGTGCATGCCTCACTGTGCCCATGCCTCACCGTGCCCATGCCTCACCGTGCCCATGCCTCACCGTGCCCAGGTGCATGCCTCACTGTGCCCATGCCTCACTGTGTCCATGTGCATGCATCACTGTGCCTCACTGTGTCCATGTGCATGTCTCACTGTGTCCATGTCTCACTGTGCCCATGCCTCACTGTGCCCATGCCTCACTGTGTCCATGTGCATGCATCACTGTGCCTCACTGTGTCCATGTGCATGTCTGTGTCCATTTCTCACTGTGCCCATGCCTCACTGTGCCATTGTGCATGCCTCAATGTGTCCATGTGCATGCCTCAATGTGTCCATGTGCATGCCTCACTGTGTCCATGTCTCACTTTGCCCATGTGCATTCCTCACTGTGCCCGTGCCTCACCGTGCCCATGTGCATGCCTCACTGTGTCCATGCCTCACCGTGCCCATGTGCATGCCTCACTGTGTCCATGCCTCACCGTGCCCATGTGCATGCCTCACTGTGTCCATGTGCATGCCTCACTGTGTCCATGCCTCACCGTGCCCATGTGCATGCCTCACTGTGTCCATGTGCATGCCTCACTGTGTCCATGTCTCACTGTGCCCATGTGCATGCCTCACTGTGCCCTTGCCTCACTGTGCCCATGACTAGACTGACGTTTAACATGGGAGTCTATGGAAGGGGTGCCCGGTTTTGAAAACTTAGTGCTTCCTGGCTGTAGGTCCCCCAGACAACAAACTTTGCACACTTGGGTCCAGGGGACCTACAAACGGCCTGTAACCGATCCCCAAAGTCACCAGAGAAAATTACAGTTTAACATGGGAGTCTGTAGAAGGGGTGCCCGGCTTTGAAAAATCGGTTCCCCCCTGGCCGTAGGTCCCCTGGACAACAAACATTGCACACTTGTAGAGGAAGAGTGGGGCTATATGTGTGCCAAGTACCGGTCCTCTAGGGTATGACTTACCTATATAGTATGTAGAGGGACGGACTCCTCTAGGGTGTGACTTACCTGCACAGTATAAGAAAGCAGCTCCATCACACTCAGTAGCTGGGACAGGTGAGACGCTGCAGTTCCTCCAATCATCCAGTAGGGGGCAGGTCACATTCAGTGCAGTGGAGAAGTTGTAGAGCGGGTGATGATCGATAGGATGATTGGATATCGGAGGTCCGCACTTCAACTCTCTACAGATCAGAGACTCCAAATTACGACTGAAATACATTATACACAAAGGCAGCCAATCGTTGCCATGTCTGTGCTGAACGACCCCCTCACACCGATCGTCTCCGCCATCCAATCGAAGAGACAGGAAATCTGAGAATGAAAAGGAAATTTACATGAGACATGAAAATCCACAAAGACCCCGGAAAACATAAAGAGACCCCCACATACAAGAAGGAAAATCCTGAGACCAGCCGGTCCATAATCCAGGCACAGCCTACAACTGTCCACCCCGAGACCCCGGAAAACATAACGACCTCTCTACATACAAGAAGGAAAATTCCAAGACCTGCCGTTCCATAATCCAGGCACAGCCTACAACTGTCCACCCCGAGACCCCGGAAAACATAACGACCTCTCTACATACAAGAAGGAAAATCCTGAGACCAGCCGGTCCATAATCCAGGCACAGCCTACAACTGTCCACCCCGAGACCCCGGAAAACATAACGACCTCTCTACATACAAGAAGGAAAATTCCAAGACCTGCCATTCCATAATCCAGGCACAGCCTACAATTGTACATCTCAAGACCCCGGAAAACATAACGACCTCTCTACATACAAGAAGGAAAATCCTGAGACCAGCCGGTCCATAATCCAGGCACAGCCTACAATTGTCCATCTCGAGACCCGCCGGTCCAACTTCAAGGTACAGCCTACAATTGTCCATCTAGAGACCCGCCTGTCCATAATCCAGGCACAGCCTACAATTGTCCACCCCGAGACCCCGGAAAACATAACGACCTCTCTACATACAAGAAGGAAAATCCTGAGACCTGCCATTCCATAATCCAGGCACAGCCTACAACTGTCCACCCCGAGACCCCGGAAAACATAACGACCTCTCTACATACAAGAAGGAAAATTCCAAGACCTGTCATTCCATAATCCAGGCACAGCCTACAATTGTCCACCCCGAGACCCCGGAAAACATAACGACCTCCACATACAAGAAGGAAAATCCCGAGACCCGCCGGTCCATAATCCAGACACAGCCTACAATTGTCCATCCCGAGACCCCGGAAAACATAAAGAGACCTCTCCACATACCAGGAAAATTCCGAGACCCACCAGTAAATAATCCAGGCTTAGCCTACAATTGTCCATCCCGAGACCCCGGAAAACATAACATCCTCCACATACAAGAAGGAAAATCTCGAGACCTGCCGGTCCATAATCCAGACACATCCTACAATTGTCCATCCCGAGACCCGCCGGTCCAACTTCCAGGCACAGCCTACAATTGTCCATCCCAAGACCCGCCGGTTCAACTTCCAGGCACAGCCTACAATTGTCCATCCCGAGACCCGCCGGTCCAACTTCCAGGTACAGCCTAAAATTGTACATCCCGAGACCCGCCGGTCCAACTTCAAGGTACAGCCTACAATTGTCCATCCCGAGACCCGCCGGTCCAACTTCCAGGTACAGCCTAAAATTGTCCATCCCGAGACCCACCGGTCCAACTTCCAGGTACAGCCTACAATTGTCCATCCCGAGACCCACCGGTCCAACTTCCAGGTACAGCCTACAATTGTCCATCCCGAGACCCCGGAAAACATAACAACCTCTCTATATACAAAGAGGAAAATCCCGAGACCCGCCGGTCCATAATCCAGGCACAGCCTACAATTTTCCATCCCGAGACCCCGGAAAACATAACGACCTCTCTCTATACAAAGAGGAAAATCCCGAGACCCGCTGGTCCATAATCCAGGCACAGCCTACAATTGTCCATCCCGAGACCCCGGAAAACATAACGACCTCTCTACATACAAGAAGGAAAATTTCCAAGACCCCCCAGTCCATAATACAGGCACAGCCTAAAATTGTCCATCCCGAGACCCGCCGGTTCAACTTCCAGGCCCAGCCTACAATTGTCCATCCCGAGACCCGCCGGTCCAACTTCCAGCCACAGCCTTCAATTGTCCATCCCGAGACTCGCCAGTCCATAACCCTCCACTCCTCCCACCCTCCCGCTCTCTAGCCTTCTCCTCCCATGCTTGTCTCCGGGACTTCTCAAGAGCTTCTCCCATCCTCTGGAGCTCTCTACCTCAATCTGCCTGACTATCTCCTACTCTGGCTGCCTTTAGGCAATTCCTAAAAAATTTATGGATCCCTCCACCTTCTTCCCCGCCCACCGATGTATAAACTAGGGCTGTTTGCACGGATATGACAAAGGGGGCAGGGCTCTGCATTTAGGCCCTGCCCATCCCCAACATCAGAGCTGCGATTTGACAGCTCCACACGCTGTAATTGTGGCTGTATGTCCCAGGCGTGCCCACCAATCCCTGGCTGTGCAGGATGGATGGTCACACTGCTGGATTCTGGGGACAAAAACAGGGACAGATGTGGTTCGGGGACACTGTCCTCAGTCCGGGGATTGTCCCCGGAAATCTGGGACGTCTGGTCACCCTACTCTAAACCCTCGTGTATTTTATCATATTTGTAGCACCCTCCACCTCAGGTAGGTAGGTGCTAGGTGTAGGTTTTTTGTGTAAGCTGCCAGTGCAGGTAAATTTAGGCAGACCTATGCTGTGACCTAGGCCTGTTTTTATGATCTGGGGGCAGGGGAGTGGTTTAGTGTAGCAGTGGGTGTGACCGATAGGTCCTTCATCTCTTGGGCGCCTCCTCTGTTTTCCAGGGAGAATGTTCTGGAAAAGGGGCAGGGCAGAGAATTGGAGTGACATGGGGTGCATGCGAGGAGCCCTGACCAATCCCCAACTAGGTTTGGCAGGGGGCAGGCCTCCTACATATGCCCATATGGTCAGCCTGCTATGGAGGAGTTTTCGGGTGGAAGAACTAAATGATGGAGTTCTAGACTGTCGTGGTGGGAGGGAACCCCCTTTCTGGGGGGGGGGGTACCCTAGGCCGGGAGGGAGCCTGTCATTGAGAGGTGTCCTGGAACAGGAGCTGGAGGAGACAGTAGGGAAGCACATCCAGAGAAAGTCATGTCAGGAGGGATCCATGCCAGGGTCGGTGAGTGGAAATCTCCAGAAGAGACATGCCAGGAGTTGGATGTGGAGCCAGAGGGGGAGACTGTGTGTGTTGTGTGTCAAGTCGCTGCAGCCAGGAGAGGGCTGACTAGGATGTGCATCGGACATGCTGGGATAAGTAGTCCATCCAGTATCAATCGACTCGAAGGGGACTGCAAACCCCCCCACCTGTAATGGGCCATCAGGAAAACGTGAGGCTGAGCCGCCATGTGCGAAGGTGACAGGGATCTAGAATTGGACAGTGAAGTGAAGCGAGAGACCTCAGGGATTGTGCTGGAGGAAGAGCCAATCACATCGAGACGCAACTAAGTTTTTTCTACTAAGTTGCAATTATATTATGGGCCCCCCATGTCCCCCCCCCCATCTTAGTGTAATCCTCCAATAAAAACAAGCGAGAGGCGGTTCATTGACGGGGAAAGTTCCAACATGGATGCCCGACCGGCAGGGAGAAATGTGTGGATGTTGGGAACACGCAGGGACCCCATGGGGGCCACCGCTACGGATTGTACCTGTACTGTCCGCCTTTTATACTGTAAAGCCCTGCAGAGCCTGCTGGGGCCAAATTCTGTATAATAATAATAATAATAATAATAATAATAATAATCCAGTTCAACCAACAGAGGAGAAAGAAAAAAGAGACACAAACCACACACTAACACTGAACCTTGGGGTACACCACTAAATACTGTGTCCAAGTATACCACGTCCACCCCTCTGTCCAAGTATAACACATCCACCCCTCAGTCCAAGTATACCACGTCCAACCCTCTGTCCAGGTATACCACGTCCACCCCTCTGTCCAAGTATACCACGTCCACCCCTATGTCCAAGTATAACACGTCCACCCCTCTGTCCAAGTATACCACGTCCACCCCTCTGTCCAAGTATACCACGTCCAACCCTCTGTCCAGGTATACCACGTCCACACCCTCTGTCCAAGTATACCACGTCCACCCCTCTGTCCAAGTATACCACGTCCACCCCTCTGTCCAAGTATACCACGTCCAACCCTCTGTCCAGGTATACCACGTCCACCCCTCTGTCCAAGTATACCACGTCCACCCCTCTGTCCAAGTATACCACGTCCACCCCTCTGTCCAAGTATACCACGTCCAACCCTCTGTCCAGGTATACCACGTCCACCCCTCTGTCCAAGTATACCACGTCCACCCCTCTGTCCAAGTATACCACGTCCATCCCTATGTCCAAGTATAACACGTCCACCCCTCTGTCCAAGTATACCACGTCCACCCCTCTGTCCAAGTATACCACGTCCAACCCTCTGTCCAAGTATAACACGTCCACCCCTCTGTCCAAGTATACCACGTCCACCCCTCTGTCCAAGTATACCACGTCCAACCCTCTGTCCAGGTATACCACGTCCACCCCTCTGTCCAAGTATACCACGTCCACCCCTCTGTCCAAGTATACCACGTCCACCCCTCTATCCAAGTATACCACGTACACCCCTCTGTCCAAGTATACCACGTCCACCCTTCTGTCCAAGTATACCACGTACACCCCTCTGTCCAAGTATACCACGTCCACCCCTCTGTCCAAGTATAACACGTCCACCCCTCTGTCCAAGTATACCACGTCCACCCCTCTGTCCAAGTATACCACGTCCACCCCTCTGTCCAAGTATACCACGTCCACCCCTCTGTCCAAGTATACCACAGCCACTCCTCTTTCCCAGTATACCACGTCCACCCCTCTGTCCAAGTATACAACGTCCACCCCTCTGTCCAAGTATACCACGTCCACCCCTCTGTCCAAGTATACCACGTCCACCCCTCTGTCTAAGTATACCACGTCCACCCCTCTGTCCAAGTATACCACGTCCACCCCTCTGTCCAAGTATACCACGTCCACAGCCACTCCTCTTTCCCAGTATACCACGTCCACCCCTCTGTCCAAGTATACCACGTCCACCCCTCTGTCCAAGTATACCACGTCCACCCCTCTGTCCAAGTATACCACGTCCACACTTCTGTCCAAGTATACCACGTCCACCCCTCTGTCCAAGTATACCACGTCCACAGCCACTCCTCTTTCCCAGTATACCACGTTCACCCCTCTGTCCAAGTATACCACGTCCACCCCTCTGTCCAAGTATACCACGTCCACCCCTCTGTCCAAGTATACCACGTCCACCCCTCTGTCCAAGTATACCACGTCCACAGCCACTCCTCTTTCCCAGTATACCACGTCCACCCCTCTGTCCAAGTATACAACGTCCACCCCTCTGTCCAAGTATACCACGTCCACCCCTCTTTCCAAGTATACTACGTCCACCCCTCTGTCTAAGTATACCACGTCCACCCCTCTGTCCAAGTATACCACGTCCACCCCTCTGTCCAAGTATACCACGTCCACAGCCACCCCTCTTTCCCAGTATACCACGTCCACCCCTCTGTCCAAGTATACCACGTCCACCCCTCTGTCCAAGTATACCACGTCCACCCCTCTGTCCAAGTATACCACGTCCACCCCTCTGTCTAAGTATACCACGTCCACCCCTCTGTCAAAGTATATCACGTCCATCCCTCTGTCCAAGTATACCACGTCCATCCCTCTGTCCAAGTATACCACATCCACAGCCACCCCTCTGTCCAAGTATACCACGTCCATCCCTCTGTCCAAGTATACCACGTCCACAGCCACTCCTCTTTCCCAGTATACCACATCCACAGCCACCCCTCTGTCCAAGTATACCACAGCCACTCCTTTGAATTCTATACTCCTACCATGCAACCACCCTTGGCCCTACAAGCCTCTCACTGGTCTGGAGTCCATGATGACTTTACATCAAACAACAAAATTGAGACACCAGCAGCAAACACCCGTTATGGAGAAATCAACACTGCAATAGCCACGGCCTCGTACACTGATATATAGAACACGGCGGCATATTAAACCCCCCAGAAATTCCCGCCATTCTTTAGTTGATTTGTCGATAATGGGTGTTGGGTGCTTTGATACACGATGACAGATACATCTTCATTTCCGTCTAGCAATGGCGTCTCGAATGAAAGTCTTTGAAGTTTTAGACTTCCTCATAAAGACAAAAGGAGGGCACTTTGTGAATGGATGAGACTACCACCTATAATATCGTTCTCCGGCAGTCACTCGTCTATGTGGTCTTTTATAAAACCCTCAAACATCCTTCCTACTATCAGACTTACAGGTCTGTAACTACGGTGTGAGCATTGGCAGAACATTGGCTTTGGTGCCATTAAAGGGTATCTACCAATGGAAACCAATGGCTCGGACGTGGAGTTCTTCTCTCGGAGGACTCTGAAGGGCGAGCTCCTGGCTGGGTGTCAGGTTCATCTTCATTCTGTCTGAATGAAGCTATCGGAAGAATGTCGGCATCATCTTCGTATTGTTCATCATCAGCCGTGCTCTTCCTTCCTATACTCACAGCTATAAATCGCCTTCCTTTTATTAGTTTCTCCAAAGACAAGAGGAGGAAGAGATGAAAAGAAGCGAAATTTGTCTCGGAGAACCGATTCTACGGCTTCTATGTCTGGATTCTGCCTCTTACCACAACAAGAAATGTCTGAGATCGTTCAGTAAAAAGACGTTCATGTCAGTCGGTCTCAGAACTACCAAATGCAGTCACAGCATTCTACTCACCCGTCAGTCCAGCCCCGGCCGTCAGTCCAGCACCTGCCGCCGCGCACATCCAAAGTAGATGAACGTAAAAAGTGTCCAGTGGTTTGGTGGCCATAACCTTCAGCAAGCCTCAGCCTCTTCTCCGTCTACACCCCCGTACTCTCTCGTCTTTCAGTTTTTGTGGCTTGTGTTTTGCAGGAAGTAGATGAAAAGGCATGTAGGTCGGGTGAATTACAGGAGGTGGTGAGATCTTGTGGTTTTCTGCATTTGCAGCTGTGCTTTCCTGAAGTTGTAAAAGTCACTATACCTGTGCCCCGTGTCTAACCCAATACAGAGGTGAAATCAGGAAAGTACATGGCGCTCACCAGTTTAGTATGTGTCACACGTAGGGGAAGACCCTTAGTGCCAGAGGTATGGACTGGAAAGTCTGAGGAGCATCTAACCCACAGTGTGGTGACGGGTTTCTATGAGGAAGAATCCCGAAAATGAGCCCCAGTTCAGTGTAATAACAGGTTTCTATGAGGAACAATCCTGAATATGAGCTCCAGTTCAGTGTGATAACAGGTTTCTATGAGGAACAATCCTGAATATGAGCTCCAGTTCAGTGTGATAACGGGTTTCTATGAGGAACAATCCTGAAACTGAGCTGCAGTTCAGTGTGATAACCGGTTTCTATGAGGAAGAATCCCGAAAATGAGCTCCAGTCCAGTGTGATAACAGGTTTCTATGAGGAACAATCCTGAATATGAGCTACAGTCCAGTGTGGTAACAGGTTTCTAAGAGGAAGAATCCCGAAAATGAGCTCCAGTCCAGTGTGATAACAGGTTTCTATGAGGAACAATCCTGAATATGAGCTCCAGTTCAGTGTGATAACAGGTTTCTATGAGGAACAATCCTGAAACTGAGCTGCAGTTCAGTGTGGTAACAGGTTTCTATGAGGAAGAATCCCGAAAATGAGCTCCAGTTCAGTGTGATAACCGGTTTCTATGAGGAACAATCCAGAATCTGAGCTCCAGTTCAGTGTGGTAACAGGTTTTTATGAGGAACAATCCTGAATCTGAGCTCCAGTTCAGTGTGATAACGGGTTTCTATGAGGAACAATCCAGAATCTGAGCTCCAGTTCAGTGTGGTAACAGGTTTTTATGAGGGACAATCCTGAATCTGAGCTCCAGTTCAGTGTGGTAACGGGTTTCTATGAGGAACAATCCAGAATCTGAGCTCCAGTTCAGTGTGGTAACAGGTTTTTATGAGGGACAATCCAGAATCTGAGCTCCAGTTCAGTGTGGTAACAGGTTTTTATGAGGAACAATCCTGAAGCTGAGCTCCAGTTCAGTGTGGTAACAGGTTTTTATGAGGGACAATCCTGAATCTGAGCTCCAGTTCAGTGTGGTAACAGGTTTTTATGAGGGACAATCCTGAATCTGAGCTCCAGTTCAGTGTGGTAACAGGTTTTTATGAGGGACAATCCTGAATCTGAGCTCCAGTTCAGTGTGGTAACAGGTTTTTATGAGGAACAATCCTGAATCTGAGCTCCAGTTCAGTGTGGTAACAGGTTTTTATGAGGAACAATCCTGAATCTGAGCTCCAGTTCAGTGTGGTAACAGGTTTCTATGAGGAACAATCCAGAATCTGAGCTCCAGTTCAGTGTGGTAACAGGTTTTTATGAGGGACAATCCTGAATCTGAGCTCCAGTTCAGTGTGGTAACAGGTTTCTATGAGGAACAATCCAGAATCTGAGCTCCAGTTCAGTGTGGTAACAGGTTTCTATGAGGAACAATCCAGAATCTGAGCTCCAGTTCAGTGTGGTAACAGGTTTCTATGAGGAACAATCCAGAATCTGAGCTCCAGTTCAGTGTGGTAACAGGTTTCTATGAGGAACAATCCTGAATCTGAGCTCCAATTCAGTGTGATAATGGGTTTCTATGAGGGACAATCCTGAATCTGAGCTCCAGTTCAGTGTGGTAACGGGTTTCTATGAGGAACAGTCCTGAATCTGAGCTCCAGTTCAGTGTGGTAACGGGTTTCTATGAGGAACAATCCTGAAGCTGAGCTCCAGTTCAGTGTGGTAACAGGTTTCTATGAGGAACAATCCAGAATCTGAGCTCCAGTTCAGTGTGGTAACAGGTTTTTATGAGGGACAATCCTGAATCTGAGCTCCAGTTCAGTGTGGTAACAGGTTTCTATGAGGAACAATCCAGAATCTGAGCTCCAGTTCAGTGTGGTAACAGGTTTCTATGAGGAACAATCCTGAAGCTGAGCTCCAGTTCAGTGTGGTAACAGGTTTCTATGAGGAACAATCCAGAATCTGAGCTCCAGTTCAGTGTGGTAACAGGTTTCTATGAGGAACAATCCAGAATCTGAGCTCCAGTTCAGTGTGGTAACGGGTTTCTATGAGGAACAATCCAGAATCTGAGCTCCAGTTCAGTGTGGTAACAGGTTTTTATGAGGAACAATCCAGAATCTGAGCTCCAGTTCAGTGTGGTAACAGGTTTTTATGAGGGACAATCCAGAATCTGAGCTCCAGTTCAGTGTGGTAACAGGTTTTTATGAGGGACAATCCTGAATCTGAGCTCCAGTTCAGTGTGGTAACAGGTTTTTATGAGCGACAATCCAGAATCTGAGCTCCAGTTCAGTGTGGTAACAGGTTTCTATGAGGAACAATCCTGAAGCTGAGCTCCAGTTCAGTATGGTAACAGGTTTCTATGAGGAACAATCCAGAATCTGAGCTCCAGTTCAGTGTGGTAACAGGTTTCTATGAGGAACAATCCAGAATCTGAGCTCCAGTTCAGTGTGGTAACGGGTTTCTATGAGGAACAATCCAGAATCTGAGCTCCAGTTCAGTGTGGTAACAGGTTTTTATGAGGAACAATCCAGAATCTGAGCTCCAGTTCAGTGTGGTAACAGGTTTTTATGAGGGACAATCCAGAATCTGAGCTCCAGTTCAGTGTGGTAACAGGTTTTTATGAGGGACAATCCAGAATCTGAGCTCCACTTCAGTGTGGTAACAGGTTTTTATGAGGGACAATCCTGAATCTGAGCTCCAGTTCAGTGTGGTAACAGGTTTCTATGAGGAACAATCCAGAATCTGAGCTCCAGTTCAGTGTGCAGAATGAGCTGGAACTTTCTACAACACTCTATAATGTCTCAGACACAATACACACAGTGGGTACGGAAAGTCTTCAGACCCCCTTACATTTTGCACTCTGTTACATTGCAGCCATTTGCTAAAAATCATTTAGGTTCATTTTTTTCCCTCATTAATGTACACACAGCACCCCATAATGACAGAAAAACACAGAATTGTTGACATTTTTGCAGATTCATTTAAAAAAGAAACTGAAATATCACATGGTCCCAAGTATTCAGACCCTTTGCTGTGACATATATATATATATATATAAATATATATATAACTCGGGTGCTGTCCATTTCTTCTGATCATCCTTGAGATGGTTCTACACCTTCATTTGAGTCCAGATGTATTTGATTCTACTGATTGGACTTGATTAGGAAAGCCACACCCCTCTCTATACAAGACCTTACAGCTCACAGTGCATGTCAGAGCAAATGTGGATCACAAGGTCAAAGGATCTGCCTGAAGACCACAGAGACAGATTTGTGAGTGAGTGAGTGAAGAACTTATATAGCGCAGCACATGCAAACTAAATCGCCTCTGGGCACTTGTTGTTCCTGTCTCCTTTGACATCAAAAGAGATGAGTTTTGATCTTTCTTCTGAAGGTCAAGTGGTTCTCCTCCAACCGAATGCTGGTTGGTAAAGCGTTCCATAGTCTGGGACCTTGGAGTGCAAATCTTCGCTCTCCTTTGGACTTGTATTTGGCTTTCGGTATCTGGAGCAGATTTTGGTTGGTGGATCGCAGAACGCGATTGGAATTGTGAGCTTTTATCTTTTCGAATAGATATTGGGGGCCTTCCCATGGATGCACTTATGCGTCAGACAGAGGGCTTTAAAAGAAATTCTGTCTTTTACTGGCAACCAGTGAAGGGATCTCAGTTAAGGGATCTCAGTGAAGGGATCTCAGAGAAGGTGAGATTGATTCCCATGTTTTTTTTCCAGTCACAAGTCTGGTGGCCGTGTTTTGAACGACTTGCAGACGAGCGATTTGGTACTTGGGGAGTCCGAGGTAAAGGGCATTTGCATAGTCCAGTCTGGAGTTCACGATTGCTCCCACCACGACCGCTATGTCTTCTTTAGGAATAAATGGAATAAGTCTGCGTAGTAGGCGCAGCAGATGGTGACATCCGCTGACTACTACGATTTGTGCGTCCATTGTCATGTAGGTGTCGAAGATGACTCCGAGACTTTTGACTTTGGCACTAGGGGTGCTGATTTGGCCCAGAAAGTTCTGTTTTGGAATTGTTGAGTTTGAGATAACTCTTATGCCGCGTACACACGGTCGTTTTTTGCGATGGAAAAAAAACAATGTTTTTTAAAACATCATTTAAATTGATTGTAGGTGGGCAAAACGTCGTTTTTTGTCTTAAAAAAAACGACCAAAAAAAAATTCCAACATGCTTGAATTTTTTGTGTCGTTTTTCAAAACGTCGTTTTTTGTTTCACAAAAAGTCACCGTGTGTAGCAAAAACGTTGTTTAAAACGATGTTTTTCAACCCGCGCATGCCCAGAAGCTAGTTATGAAGCGAGCTTCAATGGAAAAGAGTGGTGAACGTAACCTCGCTTTTTGTGAAAAAAACGATGGTGTGTATTAGGGTTGTCCCGATACCACTTTTTTAGGACCGAGTACAAGTACCGATACTTTTTTTCAAGTAGTCGCCGATACCGAATACCGATACTTTTTTTAAACGTGTCCCCAAATGCAGCCATGTCCCCCCACATATTGCAGCCATGTCCCCCCACATATTGCAGCCATGTATGTCCCCCACATATTGCAGCCATGTATGTCCCCCACATATTGCAGCCATGTATGTCCCCCACATATGCAGCCATGTCATGTCCCCCCACATATTGCAGCCATGTCATGTCCCCCCCACATATTGCAGCCATGTCATGTCCCCCCACATATTGCAGCCATGTCATGTCCCCCCCACATATGCAGCCATGTCATGTCCCCCCACATATTGCAGCCATGTCATGTCCCCCACATATTGCAGCCATGTCATGTCCCCCCACATATTGCAGCCATGTATGTCCCCCACATATTGCAGCCATGTATGTCCCCCACATATTGCAGCCATGTCCTGTCCCCCACATATGCAGCCATGTCATGTCCCCCACATATTGCAGCCATGTCATGTCCCCCCACATATTGCAGCCATGTATGTCCCCCACATATTGCAGCCATGTATGTCCCCCACATATTGCAGCCATGTCCCCCCACATATTGCAGCCATGTATGTCCCCACATATTGCAGCCATGTATGTCCCCCACATATTGCAGCCATGTCCCCCCACATATTGCAGCCATGTCCCCCCACATATTGCAGCCATGTATGTCCCCCACATATTGCAGCCATGTATGTCCCCCACATATTGCAGCCATGTCATGTCCCCCCACATATGCAGCCATGTCATGTCCAGTTACAGTATCTTCTCCAGTGAAGGAGAACGTAAACATCCACCCCCCAGTTGGTCGGCTGCACCCCCTCGGCACTTACCCCATCTAGGTTGCAGGCTCCTAAGGTTGGCAGGCAGTGGCCGGGTTTGGAAATCCTCTGGCCAGTTGCGGGCTCCTAAAGGCAGCGGGCAGATTCCAGGCTTCTACAGGCAGTGCTCTGTGTCCCTGTGTTGCCGCGGGTATGCAACACATACCCGCGGCGCCATGTATAGACACGCGATTGGACGGATCCGTCCAATCGCGAGCAAAGGGGGAGTGTCTATGCACGTATCCGTGTATAGACACTCCCCCCTTGCTCGTGATTGGACAGATCCGTCCAATCGCGTGTCTATACATGGCACCGCGGGTATTACAATTTTACACGGGGATTAGCGGCGGTCGGCGGCGGGCGGCGTGCGACATGCGGCGGCGGCGGCGGCGGGGGGGAAGTATTCTATTTTGGTATCGGGGGTATTTGGGGGAGTACAAGTACTCCCGCAAATACTCGGAATCGGTCCCGATACCGATACTGGTATCGGTATCGGGACAACCCTAGTGTGTATGCAACATCGTCTTTGAAAAGTGACGTTTCAAAAACGTAGTTTTTTACTTCACAGAAAACTTCGTTTTTTTTCATCACAAAAAATGATCGTGTGTACGCGGCATTAGTCATCCAGTTTTCTATCAAAGAGAGGCATGTCTCTAGACTGAGATGATGATCCTTTTTGTTGCAGATGTGAAAATACAGTTGCGTGTCGTCTGCATAAGAGTGATAAGAAGGAAAATTTATATGAAATATTTACCGTAATTTTCCTTTCCTGATGGACGCCATGGCAGCCTACGTGTGGGTTAATCCCGCCTCTCATACCTCATAGGACCCCTCTCCCATAAAGCTTTGCTTCTCACCATAGACTGTGTTCCGTAATATAGCCTACTCCAGCAAAGGGAGGGAACTCCTGCTGCCATGGAGTCCATCAGGAAAGGAAAATTACGGTAAGTATTTCATATAAATTTTCCTTTTTCCTGACAGACTCCATGGCAGCCTACGTGTGGGAAATAACTAGCCATACACACCCGGGTGGGCAATTGCTGGTTAAAGAAAACGGGCCAGATTCAGGAACACTTGCGCTGGAGTATTTGGATATGCGCCGCGTAACTGTGATGATGCGCCGTCGTTTCTATGTGCCCGTACCCACCAAACTAGATGCGCCCAATAACGGGTCATTTGCGACCGGCGGAACGTTCCGACGCCAGAGTATCGTCAGCGCTTATTTTCGCTGGCCGCATCAGTCGCGCCCATTGATTTCCCCTGCAAATATGCAAATGAGGGAGATTTCCCAATTCGCGAACGGATTAGCACCATACGCTGGCTACATGCGCCGCGCGTATCTGGTCCGTCCGGCGCAAAGTTATTTCTACAAAAGGCTGCTTTATCTTTACTCCAGACGGTCACAGGTCAGCAGGAGAGCAGCTACAGCAGCGTTACCGACGATAAGAGCTAGCTGAGCACCCCACTTGCAAGGACAACACCTCTGTGTGCCAACATGCCAGGGGCACTCGTGGTCCTAGAACTACTGATGGGTCCCCTGGAACCAAGAAGGCGGGCACGTGAGAGGATATACCGCACTCGTATGAACCTCTTTGGCATGGGGGATGAGGAGGTGTATCGCCTATTCAGATTCAGCCCAGATGCAATACTTGAACTAACCACAACCCTGCAGGAGGACATCACCAGCCCAACACACCGATCACAAGCAGTGCAGCCACTGGTGAAGGTACTGGCAACACTTCATTTCCTTGCAAGTGGATCATTCCAGCGTACAAGTGGAGTGGTGGCTGGGATGTCACAATCCTCCATAAGCAGATGTGTGCACCAGGTTGTCCCTGCAATCCTCAGACGCATGTCCAACCAGTTCATCAGACCCACCACTGAGGAGCTGCGGCTGAAGGCAATGACAGATTTCTACAACATTGCCAGATTCCCACGCACTGTGGGGGCCATTGATTGCACACATGTGGCCCTACAGCCCCCCAGTGCCACAGAGCACATATACCGCAATCGGAAGCATTGGCATTCCATCAACGTACAGGTGATAGCTGATGCCCAACGCCTCATATGGCACGTGCGTGCCAAACACCCGGGTCCAGCCATGACAGTTTCATATACCGTCAGAGCCCCATCCCAGCAGAATTTAACCAGAACATGTATGGGGACAGCTGGCTGGTTGGTGAGTGACATGGGAGTCAGGCATGAGTATCCCCTCCCGTCATGCACAACAGAAATCGCACATGCATGACTAACATTCTCCTGTCTTTTACCTTACAGGTGACTCTGCATATGCACTGGGACCCCATCTAATGACTCCTTTCCGGAACCCCCAAACCAGAGGAGAGAGAAAATACAATGAAGCACACATCAAAACCGTGCAGTGGTGGAGCAAACATTTGGGCTCCTGAAGTCCCGTTTCCGATGCCTGGATAAGTCTGGGGGGGCCCTATTGTATTCCCCTACCTTTGTGTGTCAGATCATCGGTGCATGTTGCATACTACATAACTTTGCTATGAAAAAAGGCCTGCATATTGACATACGTGATGACCTGACCCCCGACCCACACAGTCCCCCCCTGCCAGAGGACACCCAGTCTGCTGATGGAAGAGCAGTCAGGAGGGTCCTCGCCGTAGGCATCTTTGGACACTAAACCAAAACATTAATCACACAGACAATGCACGCGTGTACACCACTGATGTCCCTAGATCACACACATCACATGCACATCGCATTGGATTAGCCCAAGTCCAGCATGTAGGAGTTGGGAGCAGTAACGCCAGCGTCAAGGCCCCAATGATGTCACTGTCCATTCACACACCTTTCACACATCATTCATTCAGCCGTGGGGTTAACTTCACCACCACGGCCGAGGGTGACACCCCTTACTTTCAGGAGTGCCACCCTCTCACATTCACACACCATTCACACTGTCCCCTGCACTCCTGACCGTGTGCAGTCCAAAAATAAATTAGAAAGATCATATCCTGATCAATAAAAGAAAAATAATCTCATAACCTGAGAAAAATATAAAATAAACTCATGTCCTGAGTATGTCAAAAATAATAATATAAAACCAGCACCAAAAAAAAAGGCCTCATCGGGGATGCCGGGGGCTTCTTCTGGGGGCCCCTCTCTGGCTCCGCAGCTGCCTGGATGGAGTGGGTGGGGGGGCATCTGGAGGTGCGGTGGCTGATCCCCAGGTGGGCCACTCCTGGCAGGTGTGGCCTGCGTGCCCTCCAAGGCCCTGGCTATCCGTCCAAGATAACTGTTGGTCTGGGCCTGCATCCGGAGCTGACGGGTCATCTGGTAATGCTGGGCCCGCCGACTCAGCCTCCCCTGCTCCCGGATGGCAGCACTGTTACCATGGATGGCAGCAGTGTTGGCCTGGACGGCTGCAGTGAGGTGCTGGATATCCCCCTGCACCTCCCCCAAAGTGGTGACCACTGCAGCGCAGTTAGAGCTGACATCCTGCACTGCGTTGCTGATGTTGGCAACGGAGCCCAGGCTGTCAGAGACTTTCTGCAAGTGGTCCGCTATGGCCCCCATTTGTTCTGTCTGTCTGGCGTGATCCCTTGCCAACTGATCCTGGACACCATCAGACACCCCCCTGGTCTTCTGGGTCGCCTTCCTGGGCCCCCGAAGATGGATGTCCTCGGGTGGAAGGTGTCGCCCTTGAGGGGCTTCCAAGGATGGGGGAGGGGACGACAGACGGGCCAGGAGAAGGGAGGAGACCGACAAGACCAACGAAAAGTCCTGCTCCACCACAGCAGGATCCTCCACAACCACCTCGGCAGGTGTGGTGTGGCCACTCTCCTCCTCAACAACCTCTTCACCACCCAGTGGCTCGGGCACATGATGGCGTGGGGGGGATGGGGTGGACTGGCCGCCGACAGATGATGGCCCAGCTCCGTCATCTGTGGATGACACAAAGCAGACACATGTTGGTGGTCCCACACACTTGGCACATGTACCCCCCCCCACCCCCCCAAATGCAAAACATCAAATAGGGGATTATAAAACACTTACCTGTCCTTGTGCCTTCCTCCACGGAGTCATAGCCTGCGACCCCCTCCACCTGCTCCCTCTCCAGGCACCGAGCGACCACCTCCTCCTCTGCGGTCAGGGTGACAGGACATGGGGGACCACCCTGTGCCCCTCTCATACCTCCTGATGGAGGCCCACCTTGTCCCTCACCTTGCGCCGCAGGTCATTGATTTTCTTTTGTATGTCCCCAGCAGTCCGGGTGGAGTACCCCAGGACATTGACCCTGGCAGCAATGGACTCCAGGATGCCCTGCTTCCTCTCCCGGCTGGTCTTGCGGCTTTTTTTGCCATGGAGAAATTCATTCTCCGTCTCCATAGCCGATATAATGACAGAGACCTCCTGGGTATTAAATTGAGGTTCCTCCTCTCTCTGGGGGTAGCGGGAGCAGCCATCACAGAGCAAAAGTATCTTCCCTGGGGTGGGGGGAAACGGAACTACTTTTGCGCCGGAATGGCGTTTCCGCCAGCGCTTTTAAGCGCCCAGCGGAACGCATTGCGCTGACGTTTCCCAGGAAGTGGTGCCGACGGAAGTGTGAGCATGCGCACAAGGGGGCGAGGGGAGGGCCGCGCACTCACTGCGCATGCTCCGTGGATGATGCGCTGAACGTAAGCATCTGCGCCGGGCTGCCATCATTTACATATGATCACACCCACTTCCACTTGCGTCGGGTTACGCCAGCGATTATCGTTACTTGGCGCAAGTTTTACGCGCAACTGCTATGTGAATTACAGGACTTGCGCTGAAAGGGTCTTCAGAGTAACGTAATAAATGAGAAGCGTTACTCAGAGAGAAAATGATACTATCTCACATGAATCTGGCCCAACAAATTTAATTGACATTGTCAACAGATAAAACATGTAAACCAAATTAACCGACGATAAAGAAGCCGGTTCTACGCAGTTAGTCGTCATAAAACGTATTTAACGACGACCCAAGAGGCGCTCTGCAGATCACTTCTGGGGGACACGTGCCGGGCCGCCGCCCACGACGTGGCTACGACGGCGATGTGCTAGAGAGTGTGAGGTTACCGCTTCGGGAGGAGCAAACCTTTCGCCTTGTAACCCTGGATGGCCTTGGACAATCCATGCTGCGATGGTTTAGAGGAAGCACGCATTCCCTTGTTTTTTCCATGGAAGGAAACAAATAGATGATCGGTATGGCGAAAAGATGGCTGTGGCTTCAGATACTGCTTCAACACTTTTCCGACGTCAAAGGATGAGCATCCGAGTCCTCCGAATCCCGAAAGGTTGGAAGGACTATCTCTGGTTGTCATGAAAGACCGATGACACTTTCGGTTTTGAACCTAGCATAGGAATCAAAACGACACGATCTGGGAAGAACGTAAGGAAAGGTTCTTTACAATCCTAATGACCCAATTTCGGACACCCTTTGCTGATGTTATTAGCAACAAGAAAGACCACTTTGAGGGAAAGATCCTTAATGATAAATGATTTGAGTTTGAAGGTCTGAGAAAAAATCCCAGGACTAATGGTTAGGTCCATTTGGAAAATCTTGGCTTTCTTAAAGGCCTCTGCCTTATGGCTCCTCTAAAAAATTGTCTGAGACAGAGAAGTGAGTTAGCCCAGGATACACCTGTGAATGCGGAGATAGCTAAAACTTGGACTCTTAATGAGCTGATGGATAAGGAAGATCAAGACCTGTTTGGAGAAAGCCTAGATATCCTTGATACTGGGGTTGCAGGAGAGACCACCCATGGAAGAGGTGTGGTTGAGAACTTTGACCAGATTTTTTGGGTTAGATTTTATTGGTGCTTGGCCTTCTGGCGTTTAACAAAGTAGCGATGGCTCTGCTTGGACATCCTAATGTTTAAACACCTTCTCCTTTCAAGAACCATGCCATCAAGTGCAGGTGGGTTGGACATGGATGAGGGATCGACCCTTGCAACAGGAGATCCGGTCTGGATGGAAGCTGAACTGGATCCCGGAAGCTCAATTGGGACAGTAACGGAAACACGGCCTGTTGGGCCAAAATGGAATTATTGCCACTACCTCGGCTTCTTCCCACCTGAGTCTCGCTAGGAATCGGAGGATGACTGGACTGGAGGGAAGGCATAAGCTCTGCTGAACCTCCACTGATCCGTTAGGGCGTCTTCCCCGAAAGCCTGGGGACAGCGGTATCTGGTGTAATACTTCTCCAGTTTGAAGTTGCGTGGGGACGCAAACAGATCCACTTCCGGTGAAAAATCCAGTGACAGGATCCAACTGAAAACATCGTTGTGGAGAGACCACTCGTTGTTGTCGAGAGATGTTCTCGAGAGGAAATCCGCCTGTAGATTCTGAGCTCCAGGGAGATATACAGCTGACAAATTCGACAGGTGTGTCTGTGCCCAAGACATGAATGGATTTACCTCTTCAGTAGAGACAGACTGCGAGTGCCACCCTGTCTCTTGATGTATGACACTGCCGATGTGTTGTCCATCCTTAGGAGGACTGAGGACCTTTTTATTAGGTGAAGGAAGGCATGTAGAGCACAAAGGGCTGCCCGAAGCTCCAGGATTGGAGACGACTTTCTGGGATGGGAAGTCCCACTTCCCTTGGGCTACCTCCTTCAGGCAGAGAGACCCCCCAACCTGTGTTGCTGGCATCCGATGTGATTGTGATCCAAGAAACAGGGGCTAGAGAAATGGCAATTTGAGGAGTGTTTTTCCGAAGTAGCCACCAGGGAAGACTCTCTCTCATGTGTGATGTTAATCCGAATCATTTGGACTTGTGACTTCGAGTCCCACATGCTGGAGAAACAACCCTTCTGGAAGGGTCGCATTTTCCACTGTGCCCATCTCACCATAGGGACTGTGGAAACCATTGGTACCTATTATGTTGAGGCATTGCAAGGCTTTGAGAAAGGTGTTTCTAGAGCACAAC